>JAIFHD010003089.1:0-51489 GCA_019721455.1 Psilocybe mexicana
CGCTGGCGCTGAAAAGAAAGAAAACGATTCCAATCATTAAATAACCCCGGAGAACTAGGCGGATCGGTGCGAAGGAAATCTTACCGTCAACAGGGCTGGAGCCCGCATGTGCAGAGGACGTCAGGTCTGCAAGAAAGCAACTTGAACAATGAACGGTCTGTGAAATGAAGGAAGAGAAAGCATACCCAGGTCCCCGAGAGGGGGAAGGCTTGTTTCTGAACTCGGGGTGTCCGCCTTAGGTTCTGTATAGTATTTGGACATTGATCAGTTGGCCGAATTCAAGACGGTGACATAGGCTGGGACGACGCGCTCACTATTGAAGTTCATCGCGATGGCACAGAATTGGATGGAGAGTGTCGAAACAAAATTCAAAAGGTCGCAATATCTGGGGAGTAGGGTTGCAAATATCGAGTCGAGTATTTAAGCTCGCTATCCTTCGTGTGCATCATAATCTTGAAGACGGCGCGAGGACTGGGGGTGGCAGGTAATGCTGGATTGCAAGCGCATGTTATCCGTGTGCTTTACCAAGTACGATCGATTAGCCAAAGTTTTGGCTGTGAATATTCTAGGTTGTGGTGTACCGCAGTCATTGACGTTGACGCACCTTCGACCTCGCGGTTTTCATGTGTTGAAACATCTGGTATTGAGCGTGGAGTTGTTGTATGGGCAGTTGCAACTATAGGCGAGCCTGCGGTGGACGAGTCAATGTTTCTTAGGCGCCCATGGTCGTAATTATCCGATCCCTTAGAGAAGTGAATATTTTGACCATAGAAGTAAAGGGCAAAGGGAATGTATCAGCTTCCCCTCAGGAGCCCAGCCAATCTACTATCTTTTCCACTGTAAAAGCGGCTGGACAAAGTCGTGGAAACATGGTGGCTGGGCGGTTTCTATAAAAATGTTTAAGTATCCTTGTTTTCAGAAGTGTTTGAAGTTCATACTCCGACATGTCACCCACCATCGGATAGAAGTTCTGCTGATCGCCCTTTTGCAGGACGTTCTTTGTGAAATCAGTGCAATTCCAACATGTTTTAGGGTACATATCAAAAGAATACAACGCACCTTGACTGAAATCCCTCGTTTTTGACACCGTTTTTTTGGGCGATCGGAGGCACTGAGGCACGCAAATATGACTTTGACCGGGAAGGACGGGGGGATTCTAGAATTTCATCTCATGAATTGATCGATACAACAGAGACTAGAGTAGATAGACACGATGTGAACACGATAAACCAAACCCTTGCTCCTGACCCGAACGTGCGCTGACAATGAGGACTCAGAAACTCGTTTTGGGGGGCCACGAAGTACATAGTATTCAAATTACTAGATTGAAATTGAATTGACTGGTCGGTCAGTAAATGACATTTGAGAATTTTTTTTTTGCAAAGATCCACATACCTGTATAATAGCCCCGCCTCGGGTACGTGGAAGGCGTCATCCTTGTCATAAAACCATGGAAAAAAAGTCGGAAGTGATTACATAATTAATTAGCTGCTTAAACGGGAAGTTAGAGGTCGTGTCACAGCACGTGCCTGTGACACTGACGCGCCGTTGATGACACCTGTTGCCAAGTTTCTGTGACTCTTTTGTCGCCAGGATATGTTTTTTGGACACAACCGACGCCGCACAAATAGGCAGCGAAGACCCAAAGGACTCTTCTGCACTTAATAAGTGTCATGATAGCACAATCCCTCTATCGTGCATTACAATGTCTACACTTGCAAATTTTCAACTTCTCCCACCCCATATTTCATACCACAACTCCCAAACCACACGCCCGAGGACCCTTTGAATCTCTGCCAAACGAGGTGCTCTTGGAGATCTTCTCGTACCTTGAGCTCAAACCCTACATTGTATCCCATGGTGTCTGCAAGAAATGGCGCCAACTTCTGCCTCTGACTAAGCTACACCCAATCCGCCAACGCCTTCTCAACCTCTACCATCGCATTCTCGACACACCCGGCTTTGAGCAGACGCAGGAGTGGAGCACCCAGAATCTCCAGCCATTTGACAGAGAGGAGTATATTCGGTGTCTCCTTCAGCAGCACCCAATTATTCCGGAAGAGTTTCGTATTTGGATTCTCGAATGGCCAGCTCGACTTCTCATTCAATCTACATGGCCTGGTCTTCCTTTCCTCATCTGTGATATTCCAAAACCCATTATTCGGAGACCGGGGGTCAACTGGATTGCATACAGACCCTTTTCTCCTAGACTCTCCTCCCTGGCTTACAGGTATCCCGATCCCTCCCAGGCGTTCGTCCCAGGGCTTTTGATTTGGCGTCATGCAACCAACACTACCTTTTTAATCTTCGGAAACGAGGGCCCTGGTTTATTCGGCCAAGTTATGTGTACCCTGGCAGAATACCACGATGCGGGACATATTCCATACTACCCGAGACTCACCACAAGTACCGACATCGATAATGACAACGACGACGACGACAGTGAAGACAGCAATGACAGTGATGAGAGCGACGACAGCGAGTCCTTCATTTCTGAAGGCGAGCAATGTCTGGACCTCCATGATGACTGGATCTGTTATCTGGATATTCTTTGGAGTAAGACCATCAGAGACATGCCTCGGCCTCCTCTCCAGAACTATTCTGGTCGAGATTATCCGGTTCTTCAACCCGTCCGCTGTGAATTCGCCTCTTCTAATATAGCTAGCCTTCCCGCACCAGCATGGGATTCCTACCAGCGGACTTCATTAATGATTTGGTAGTTCGAATAGTTCTTTATATATTTTTTGGTTCCATTAATGTCCGTTGAGGCGATCTGCCTTAGGTCGGACGACTCTAGTGCTATGTACAAGGTTTCTAGGCTACGGTATGTGAACCTTACTTCTACTGGCGAATCATTACAATTTTCGTTGTATAGATTACAGAGAAGGATGTTGGTCTACATTACGCGAAAAATTGCGCTGAAGAGCTGTTGCTAGCACCCGAAGACCTCACTCAGTCTACAAGTTCTCATTAGTCCTCAAGATCAAACTGTGAGCACATGAATGTGCGTACTGCGCCGTGAATGGAACTCATTAATCTCTGGAAAACCGCTTTCCGAATGCCTCCTTGATGTATTCCTGTAATATAAATCATATCAGTTAATTTCAGTACGAAGAAAAGATCAGCAATGAATTTCAAAGAAGACATACCGCGTCGAAGGTTTCTTGAAAGCTATTTCTGGTTTTAAGGTCAGAATAATATTTTCTGAACCTCTCGTATTTGGGATCAGTCTGAAGTTTCTCCCAAGTGGTCCTGCCTTTGCCGGCTTCGTACGTTCCAATATCATATTGGATCGTCGCCTCCGCCCGAGCGAAGAATGGTGTAACAGCAGCATCTGCGATACTCCATTGACCCACAGCGTACCCCTCAGCTGGTAGAAGGTCCTGCACAACCTCGACGGCACCCAAGATATCCTCTGGGTCTGTGCCTCGTATGATGGCGCCGAAAAGAGGACCGGTGATTTTGGGAGTGACGGTCTCGATGAAGAACCGCGCTTTCGCTAGTAAGACTGGGTCTGAAGGGAGGAGAGGGACTTCTTTGCTGAGATCGGCGATGAATTCGAGGAGAACACCTGATTCAAAAAGTTTGTGCGATAGAGGAGAGGGGTTCTGTGGGTCGACGTCCGGACCTCCATACGCTATCGCTGGTACCTACGTAGGTGTGGGTGTTGATCAACGTAGTCATTTGTTGTCCGGGATAATCTGACTTGCTTACCTTGCTTGCCGGGTTTATCTTGGTCGCGTACCAATCTGGCTTGTTCTCCAGATCAATCTCGAAGCGCTTATAGGGAAGTTTTGACTCCTTAAGCGCAATCTCGGTCTGTTGAAAATTGTCAATGATGAGAGCTAGACATACTTTGAGTGCTTACCCGATGTGCCCATGGACAACCCTAAAGGTCAGAATTGTTAGCGAGCGACCTAGTCTGGGATTCCGAGGTACAGCGCCGAGAAAGAAACCCGCACCTTGCCAGAGTACAAAGTTATCTGTTCCGGCATATTCGATATCGCTGTTGAGAAAAATGGGCGAGTAAGGAGTTTGAACATAATAGAGAACAAACGTATTCGTCTTTTATACCCGTTTTTGATGATTTGTTCGATGACGAGGTCAACCTGTCATTTGTTTTGACTTTGTCAGCTAATCCCTACGTCGATTACAAACCAGGAGGATTTTGGACATGAAATTGAGAATTCATCATAAACTATCAATTGAAGACGACAAGCAATGTTCGATGGAGATCCGGTTACATAGTCCATGGTCCCTCTTGGGGTGTATATCCAGCGCCATGGGGGCAAAAGCGGCTCAACCACTTCCAAGGCGCCCTCCTTGATGGTCCAGCGCCGTCTTGGCGCCGTCTGCTCTTCCCAAGGCTTCCAGTGGGGTGTGCAGTTTGATAGAGGGAAAGATAGAGTATTTAAAATATATGGTTCTACGATAATAAAGTGATAAACCATGCTGAATTCAAGAGTCGGATGAAGGAAGAGTTTCAAGTTCAAGTTGTTGAGCAATGAGAAAAGGAGATGGCTCGGTAAAGCGGCATCTTGCGCCGGCAAAGTCAGTGTCACGCATCACACCGGGAATCACGATCCCGAAGACCCGTTACAGGGTCACAAACACTCTTCATTCCCCACCACCACCACAAAATGGTCTCTCCACCAAAACCCTGGGAGAGAGCGGGAACAGCGACGGCGACAGCGAGCGCCTTCCCCACAGCGACGACAGCGGTGCCAACAACAGCACCGACAACAACAACAACGACAACGACAGCTTCGCAACCGACCGTTCCAGAAAGGCCTGCGTCGTTTGCTGGTCCATCAACGACGACGTCTCCTTATTCTGCGTATGGTGCGACGTCCCCATATTCAAGATTTGGTGGTGGCACATATGGGTCAGGATACGGGTCAGGATACGGCGGTCTTGGATCCTATGGAGGTTATGGCGGATTGGGGTCGACGTACGGTGGTTACGGTGGCCTAGGCACATATGGTGCAGGGTATGGCGGTATGGGGTCGTACGGAGGCTTAGGATCTTATGGCGGGTACGGTATGGGTGGAATGGGCATGGGCATGGGAATGGGTCCCAACGGCCTTCCATTAGGCCCTGATGGGAACCCTTCACTCACACAAACTCTCGAATCGACAACACAACACACATTCGCTCTCCTACATTCAATCGTACAGACATTCAGCGGCGTCGCCCAGATGCTCGAGTCGACCTTCATGGCTACCCATTCCTCGTTTTTTGCCATGGTCGGCGTGGCTGATCAGCTTGGCCATTTGCGGAATGCCCTGGGTAGCGTGCTTGGGCTATTTGGTCTTCTCCGATGGTTGAAGGAGCTGCTGACCGGAAGACCCGCCGCCGGCGCTGCAGGAGGGTTCAACAACGAGTTCCGTGAATTCATCAACGGCCGACCCGTGCAAGGGCCTAACGCACCTCCGCCACCCAAAGCAAGCAGGAAACCGCTCGTCATATTCCTCCTTGCCATCTTTGGTGTCCCTTATGCCATGAGCAAGATCATCCATATCCTTAACGAACGAGCCCAGGCTCAAGCAGCTGCCAACGGCGGTGCCCTTCCGGGTCAACTCCCCCCTCTCGATCCCTCTTCTCTCACATTTGTCCGTGCCATCTACCCCTTCACCCCCTCCAACCCATCTGAGCTTGCGCTCAAAGAAAACGAAATCGTGGCCATCACTGGCAAACTGGATCCCCGCACAGGCGCAGAGGTCGATCCGAGAATGGAAGTCGATGGCGAGTGGTGGAAAGGTCGGACGAGAGAGGGCCGGGAGGGTTGGTTCCCGAAGAAATGGGTTGAGGTCCTCGAACGACGAGAACCGAAAAAGATTGATTAAGTTTCTTTTTTTTTGTTCGAATATTATTATATCCCCGGATCCGCCTAGTTGACGGTATCTACTCAATCCTTATGCCCCCTTTTATTACTACACTTTTTTGCAGTATCGACCACTACATTGTTCGTCCACTCGTTTTTCTCTGTAAAAAATGTCTCGCTGATCTGTTTTTATCTAGATATACTTTCGTTTTCTTTTACTCTTTTTGCATCGTGTGTTGTATCTTGGTAATGAAGATCTTTCGATTATGGCTGGAAGGCATCGATCGCAAGAAAACAATGAAATTTTTCGACGTGTTCGCAGCTCATGGCAAAGTTATCTTCACGATCTCCCTCGCAATCAAACATGACACCTTCAGCTCATGATCAGACTCATCGATACTCTGTCTGCCTACCACCTCTTTTTTTAGATAGATTTCAACGTTCAAAACTTAAACTGCCGACGTGCATCGTCTCCGTTGTTGTGGCATTTGTCTATGTGAGTTTTCCGCTCCCTCTTTTTTGTTTATTTGAATAAAAACAGCATTGAAATAGGGTATTACTCCTCCACAAAAACATTTCGAAATTTGAAATATCTCTTTGGACTTTTTTTTTCTCCCGGAGGGCGGAGTTTATGCGGAGGTTTCCCTTTGTATCTACATATACGACTACCATCTGGAATTCTCTGTGGATCCTGGAATGTGAACCTGATAAATTGGCTTCTATACAGGTTTCACGGTCTCTTGTGGCAAGGGCGGCGCGAACACACCTGGCGGACCCAATGGTCCCAATCTTTGCAGTTCTCCATGTGGGGTTCTCCGATTCTCAATTGTTGGTCTCGAACGAACGGACCGCAGGAACCCAAGGCGGGCCGAAGAGATAGAGCAAAAACATACATGAACCGACAAACAATTCAGAACAAGAAGCCCAAAAGGCCCTGCCCCAATGAGCACCTTCGTCCCAACCAGCCCGTTCGCTTCCAACCCTGTCAAAACCAAAGAGGATCTCGCCCAGTTCCTCAAGGACCTGCTGGACCCGTTGGCAGCGCACACCTCTCCTGGGGGCGCACGCATCCACCTCGGACACACGGCGACACATTATGACGACATCGCGGCCCAGCTCGAGGGGTTCTCGCGGCCGATTTGGGGGCTGGCCTCGCTGTTGGGCGGTGGAGGCGAGTATAGCGGTACGCAGAGGTGGGTCGAGGGGTTCAAGAACGGCACAGATCCGAAGAGCGACGAGTTCTGGGGGGACATGCGGAATAAGGACCAGCGCATGGTCGAGTGCTCTGCGATTGGGTTTGCCATCGCGGTGGCGAAAGAGAAACTGTGGGACCCGCTCAGCGATGATACGAAGAAGAACTTCGAGAACTGGCTGGGAGGGATGAATGACAAAGAGATGCCGAACACCAATTGGTTATGGTTCAGAGTACGTGTTGTTGTCCTCGTCGCTTCCTAAGATCCGGATAATCATCGCTCTGAGTCTGACGTCTCTTCTTTTTTTTCTTCTTCGCCCTTTGTTCTCCTTTCAGGTCTTTGCCAACCTGGGCTTATCTCGGGCGGGATCCCCTCGCTTTGATGCCAAAAGGATGAAAGCCGACCTTGATCACCTGGACACGTTCTATATTGGTGACGGGTGGTCCAGAGACGGTCCGGAAGGCGTCATACAGCTTGACTATTATTCGTCCTCCTTCGCCATCCAATTCGCTCAACTAGCTTACTCCAAATTGGCACAATCGGACGACCCTGAAAGATGCGAGGAGTACAGAGAAAGAGCTCGCAAGTTTGCGCTTGATTTTGTCCATTACTTCGATGACGAAGGTGAAGCTTCTTGTGCGAGCGAGAAAGCCAACAGACTCACGAACCCTTTGATAACACCCAGGACGTGCCGTTCCCTTTGGAAGGAGCTTGACGTACAGATTCGCGATGTCGTCTTTTTGGGGGGCCTTGGCCTTTGCGGACGTTGATCTTCCCGCGCCGTTGACCTGGGGCGTCATCAAAGGCTTGCAATTGAGAAACATCCGGTATTGGACAAAGCAACCTGGAGCATACTATCCAGACGGGACGTTGACGATCGGATATGTGTATCCCAACCAGAGCATGACCGAGAACTACAATTCCCCTGGATCGCCGTACTGGTGCTGCAAATCGTTCGTCACCCTCGCTCTGCCAGACAGCCATCCATTCTGGACCTCGGAAGAGGAACCATACCCGGAGTCATTGCGAGGAACTGTGAAGGCTCTCAAACATCCTCTCCATATCACATCAAACCTTGGAGGACATACCTTCCTCCTATCGTCCGGCCAGCAATGTTCGTATCCTGTCAAACAGAGCGCAGCCAAGTACGGCAAACTGGCTTATTCGTCAGCTTTCGGGTATAGTGTGCCAGTCGGGAACGGCACCCTGGAGGAGCTCGGAGGGGATAACACGCTCGCGCTGAGCGACGACAACGGCGAGACCTGGAAATGTCGACGCGACACAAGAGAAGCCCGGATCGAAAACGGGAAATGGCTGAGGTCGATGTGGTACCCATGGAAGGACGTCCAAGTCGAAACGTGGTTGGTCCCACCTCAGCCTGATACACCCCTGTGGCATCTGCGCGTCCACAGGATCAGAACCGGTCGCTCGCTATCTTCAGCTGAAGGTGGTTTTGCGATTTATGGACAGGGAGAAGATGCCCGAGCGTTGGAACCGTCGACTGGGGAGGCGTTTGGTACGTTCCTATCGGGTAGAGAGGGCAGAGCGGCATCCCGCGCTGGTGTTTCTGGTATCGTCGACCTCTCGTCGATTCAGGAGGAGAGGATTGGATCCGTCATTCGCACAGACGCGAACTCCAACCTGATGGTGGCACGAGCGGTGCTGCCCACACTCCTCGCTGCACACGAGGGCAATGGTGAAGATGTGTGGTTTATCACCGGTGTTTTTGCTCTTCCGAGTATCAAGGACGAAGTGGGTGCTCGTGAAGGGTGGACGGCGGAGTGGTTGAAGCGACCTGTCGTTCCTGAAGAAATCAAGCAACTCATTGGAGTGACGAGTGTGTAAATCGGGTAAATCAAGTGAAAAGACAGTAACAATAAAATAACAAATATGGAGGCGATGTGTGTGCATGTCCACAGAAAGAAAAAAAACATACTATTCCGAACTTGAAGCTTGAAGGACAGTTGAAACACCAAACCTAATATGTCGATATTTGAGCCTCATGTTTGTAAGTCGTTCGGACGAGTTCTGCTGAAAACCGAGAAGGAAAGTTCTTACGAGAAGTGGTTCTTCTGGGTATGAACGTCCTGTCCATAACTACATAGCCGCGGCAGAGTCTGAAGCTGAAGTTTGGTCATAAACGGACTCGTATTATCTTGAGTCAAAGCTTGGAACGCCTCACCGCATGTTGTACCCTGCGGATTTAGTGTCCAACTCGTGTAGATCGAAGCATTTAGAACTATCACGAACGATTGGAAAACCGGTTATTCTGCTGGTAAATTCAATGAGTCACGACCAAAATAGTGGGGGTGGGGGTCACGCCACGACCCCCACTGCCTCGGAGTTATGTCGGAGTTCCCATTTTCGGACAGTAATGTAACGTGTGACGCGAGCACCGCCCATTTTGGAATGTCACTCAATTTCAATGAGTGTTCGCACACTTACAGTTGTCGATTTTAATCCCCCTTCAACATCGTCGAAAAAAATATTAGAAGACGGTAAATAAGTGTATTTTCTCGGAAAGAATTTATAATGTGTAGGAACCCTCTTATTTTATAATAATTAGTTCAGAGATCAAAGGTTTGTGTTTAATTAGATAGAATAATGTTCTTCAGCAAGTAAAATTTGACAACGCTTGGATTGTGCATCCCAACGGTGCATAAATACTCAGATACATTTATTAAACCCCTCTTAGCTCGATTATTTCTCTCTTTGATATTAAGAAGTGGATACAACACAATTATTAATAAACCATCAATACAAACATTATTTAAACCCAAAAAACGGCAATAAATTCGTTAAAATGCCTTTCGTATGGTCGCATAGGCCTCATATATTTAATTTAAATGAAATTTGCCATCGCAGGCGTCGCCGATGACGGTGAGGATGACTTTTGGCCAGGAATAAGTGAGCAGGAGGGCGTGGGACAATGATTTGATGCCTTCCGGACAATGCCGCGACCCCCACTGGAACAATGAGCCCCACCCCCACCCTTACTATTTTAGTATATACTCGAAATAATCTAATGCTTCCCAGGAGTTCCAGGGAAGTAAACCTGACTGAAAGGTACTTAGGTCGATTCGGATACTGATATCGTTGGTTGATTGCTGGATTAACTTTGGATAATCCTTCGAGCTCTCAAGCTCTCAAACCTCGAACTCTGAATTCACCGTGAGGAAAACTCATTTCACGTGTTACCTTTTTACCCTCTTTCCAGCTCCGTTGCCAGGGCCCAAGCTGAGCTCAAGTCTGCTAATATCCTCTAATATCGCAAGGTGCCTCAAGCAAGCCGCGCATCAAGCCCAAAACCTTGTGTATACCAAACATCTACTACTTCCCCGGACATGATGCAGAGATGACATCAATTCTCCATTTGCCTTGAGGAAGCAGTGGGTCACTGCGGGGCGTCTATACACAGCCAAGGGCCTATCTGCACCGAGTATTTCGCAGTCGTTAGTGGGATTTAATTCCCTTCCTAACCGCCGACGGCACTGAATTGCTCCAGCACACGAACGAATTCAGGCAAGTTATTGAAAAAAAAAAAAAAAATCGCAGTTCACTAACGGTATGTATGTTTATTAGTCTCATGGTAGTAATCCAGGCCTTGTGGCGATTCCAATCAACTGGGCATAATGCTGCTGTGTCACCGATGACATGGTGAATGGATCGGACAACACGCACAATGGTCTCTTGTTTGCCGAGGCCCACAGACCCACAACAAAATGGCCGCGTTGAAAGGATCCCAATCACCAGTGTGTCTTTTTGTATCCAGCTTCGACGCCCTTCTGGTTGTTATCAATCCCAAGTTGGCCCCATGCAAGCATGCTAAGCCGAAAAACCTGGCGGTTGATATGGTGAGGAACAATGATTGAGGGACTCAGGGGGACCCACCCGGCTCGAGGATAATTGGAAATCGACATTCGGAGGTTGCGACACAGGTCAAATTTCCGTCTCCGCTCAGGGCCACCATCATTGGTCGGCCACATATTAAAAACGTGTGCGTCCCAAGTAGCCTTTCGGTTTCTTCCCTCTGTTCAATCTCGGTCAGGATCGAGGAGCCACTGTAACGTGAAGCAAACGTTACTTTGACTTACTTATAACCCTTCTTTTTTCAAATCGGTGGATGCTCCTTGATGGACGCCATCTTCTCTGCCACCGAAACTTTCATTGCGCGGTGGTGATTTTTATCGCAAAAGCGCTATCCAGGATCCCTTTCGGCTGGTCATTCCTGGAAGCCCACCCTATCTGTACCAGTGTTCCAGTCTGCTCGCAATTGATTTGCGACGCCTCGTGTATCGTCATCCTGGAGGCATTTCTTGGGCGGAGTTTGGCGATTCGACAACATTCAACATATAATGTCTCAGGAGACAACATGCGACCTGACATCAAGCACATCATCTATCCCTCTTGTCACCGAACCGGTCTCACCGTGTCAGGTTATCAATGCTGATGTCCATCCACGTTGGCGAAAACGAATACAAAGGAAACGTTTAGGAGTGGAGCCATGGGGTGCCTCAGGGGGTATTTCACAGCGTTTGGCAGTAACCTCATCGGACATTAGGCGAGATATTGTGGTGGCAGCAATACGGTGTGTTGTTATCTACCTTTTAAACCTCTCCAGATCGGTGAACGTTTGACGCCAGGCTATCTTCAAATGCTGACCAAGACGAAAGTGAGACGTTATATGTTTCACCCGCCGCAGGTATGTCTCTTTGCATCCGTTTTGGTACTAAGGATGACGGTTTTGGCTTGCAGGGGCTTCTAGCTTGGGCGAGGGTACGAGTACTTCACTACTTAGTGAGTTATATATTAGATCCTTTCTCAATCCATAGCTGAACAGGTTATCCCTTTTCAGGCCTTAGGGAAGTTGGTTCAAGTAGTGGGGAGCCTGTGTCGACGGGTCCTACGTCGAATGGTTGAGTTTGTTCTCATCTTCTCCACCTTGGAATGTCAGCACTCACTATGCTTCGCAATTGTAGAGGAAGAGGCGACATCAAGCATTTTCGAGACCACAGTACCTCTAACTTCCCCCTCTAACGCGTCCGACCCAACTGTCAGCACCCCAGACTCTGTAACCGCTACCATATCATCTACTAGTATTGTTCTCTCGACAACATCATCCTCGTCGAGGGCGAGCCCCACAATTCCTCTGGATACACCAACCTCCACGTCTGCAGTTCAATCGACCATAACCTCGGCGCCACCTGCGATACCCTCTGAAAGCTCGGATCCAAGTCCGCCACCGTCAGCTACATCGTCGACAAGTAGCAGGCTACCTGAAAGTAGTTCGTTATCGACTCGGAGTGCGAGCGCGATGGTTACTAGCGACCCATTTCCAGGGAATTTTCCTTCCTCGACACGCTCCTCCTCTATCGCCCGATCCGCGTCGCAGACTTTGAGGACTACTTTCATACTTCCTGATCCCACGCCTTCCTCTGAACCCTCTGATAGTTCCAGTAGGCCGTCGTGGAGCGACGATTCGGATACGTCCTATCTCCCTACTTCCTCAACCCCATCCCAGTCCTCTGATATCCCCGATTCTTCACCTACAACCTCTTCTCAGTCGTAAGCAAATGACCTTTATTCTTTAGTTTATTCTCTGATTTCTTTTACCCGTTCGTAGTGATGACATCTTCGGCCAATCGTCTTTCACCAGTTTTTCACGTACGTGTCGCTTCATATGAAGCTCATCACCCCCACTTAAAAAGTTGACTCTAGCTTCTGAACCCCTGACAACACCCACTCGAACGTTCACGATCACCAAGGTCTTCATAACTACGTTCTCGGATGGGAGTACCACTACCGTCAGTAAAGTTGTCGAGACAGGAGTGTTGCGCACCGATACCCCGGTTCATTCCAAGTACATTTTCAGCATATGATCTTGAAGTCACGATTCTGACCATGTTCATTATAGCTTATCTCGTACCACAGGGGCTATCGCTGGAATAACGGTGTCCGTCGTGGCCGCTGTCCTCCTCCTCATTGTTCTGTTGTTTTTCGGCTGCAGACGGTATAGGTCTCGCCGCGATGCTCGTATGGGATCCATTGACACCATTCTCGCTCGAGCTCGCGAGGTCTGGAGGCCACCCTTGGATGGCGACGATGACGACGGATCCTATATGCATGGTTATGGTGCCACGAACCCACTGACACGCCGTCAGACCATGGGCAGCCAAAGTCAAAGCGGAGAGGATGGTTACACCGGTACTAAGGATCCAGGGTCCTCAGGAGATCATTCGTCAGGGGATGGTGGGCATGGTAGTGCGGAAAGTGGGAACATGCGCGGTGTCAACACGATGAGTCCATCTTTCGGAGGCCAGCCGTCCATGTCTGGTTTCGGGCAAAATCTCGAAGGAACGTTCCCAAGACCCGAAGCCGTCGTTTTCCCTGTGCACTCTTCGGAAGATGTAAAACCTGAAGATGCCGATCAGTACTGGTGGGGAATAAACGACCCTCAGCTTGTCGCTGAAGAAGGCGGAGATGCTACCCATCCTGGTACCGGAGCTGGCGGTCGAAGCGCCGCTTCTCTCACTGTTTTCGGGGGTTCATCTTCTGGTGGGCATGGTTCTGCGATGGAGCCAAGTGTAAAACCAAATGTCGCTAAACGCGCATCGCTCTCTGGACCGAGACCGATGCCTCCAGATAGACGTCGGAACAGGTCATCCCCTCCAACTTCTTTCGCTCCAACCAGTCCCGTGCGTAACTCGACATTCGATTGCGAAAGGCAGAATCCAGAGCAGCAGGCGGAGAAGAACACCATGATAGGCCTTCTCAACCGCCTCCGCCTCACGAGCACTCATCGACTGTCCGGGCAGAGCGTCGCCACACTCAAGGGAAGTCAGGAATCCGTCGTAGTACCGCCTTTTCCACCCAACCTGTACTCTCCATCTCTTCTCAACCCACCGACGCCAATTCCACCCCAAACACAGGATGGCATTCCTTTCCCGCGAAGTGTGACGTCTAATGGATATCCGGATCCTCCTCTACCATCCGTTTCCCCCGAAATGTCGAATTATACTTCCCGCCCTGCGAGTGTCCCCTGGCCTCCCATCACTTTGCCACCTCCGTCCCCTGTCCTGACGGATAACTCTAGTCTCTTGGCTGAAGGCCTTCTTCACCCTCGGTTGAGTTCTCTACCGGCTGCCGGACAGGCCAGCACTGCAAGTCTACGAGATCACGAAGATTATACTCGGCCGGTAAATTTTTTCATTGATCATCTAAAGCCGCCTGTTCATTGAACTAACGAAATTATTTAGTTGGTAAATAATCACTTGTGCAGAACGACGACCTTCGATACTTTGGACTCGGACGACGGAGTGGTAATGGCGTCGTGACTTTAAGAACTTTCGATTACCCCACGATTTCGGATTCCCTAATACCTTCGCAGACAGTGACGATTCCCTTAGATGATGATGATGAATAGACGACGATATCTAGCAGAGCGAAATCAGTGCTTCATCCTTCCTGATCATACCGAGCATTTGTATTTTTATTCCACAATCAACCGCCTCTTTTTCTTTGGTATATCCAGTGTATATTGTCACGTATATGGTACCCCAAAGATACATAATCATTAGTTTACAATCCATTGTTCATTTCGCACCCTTACGAGAGAAGCTTCTGAGCGACGACCTCCCAGATTGCTACCGGGTTATTGACGCTATCATGGGAGATCAGTATCTATCCAGAGTTACACGTTACACCATAGGGCGATGGACGTACATGTCGGCAGTGATTGGAAGATTCAGATCGGCTGGTCGCGATTGCCATTCTGGAAAATGAAATTCAATACAGAACTCTTTTGGCCCATTGGTAAAATGCCAGACCTTCGGGTTGTGTAGGATCGACAACACCGAATCCTAACCTCCAAGTGATCCCCTGTACACCATTGACGAGTCTAAAAGATGTGGATGTAATCAATCACAATGACAGGAGGATCAGGATGTCGTCGCTCACAGATCCGGTGGTGCCAAAGTGTTGTTCTTCAACTGGACAGACTGTTTGTGGACAGACATTAATCAAGTTGAAGAAGAGAAGTGCTGTATAGACATACCTTGATTTGCGTATCTATTGTCGAGAAATCGGTTGATTGTCCGCCAACAGTCCCACAGTACTGTTGTTGAACATCCTTCTTCCCTCCGAGAACGACGGTTTTAGTGCCTTCCTCCTTATTCATTGTAACCTGAAGCAAGAATTAATTGAGCGTACCCAAATTCACCAGCGGTATTGGACTTACACTGAACAAAGAACAGGAACTGGCACATCTAAAATGAAGATAGTGATACGTCGGCGGTCCGTCATCCAAACATACTCGGAAATATTGACCTTCCATTTGAAACTATCACAACGCTTTTACCGTCAAACAAGGCTGTGTCTGGCGGAGCAGTGGGAAAACCGGCAGGTGCACATTCTTCCCCTAGCCTGTGAGTCTAGATTTTAAAACTTGGACCACAAATTACAACGGAAAAGCTGCTGCGAACCTTTGGCTGAAAGCATCAGCACGGCCGTTAATCGTCGTTGAAACTGGAGGTTGAAGCCAGTTGGTCCCTGGAGCGAAAAAGATATCGGATGCGTTCGACCATTGGGTCGGGTTGTACATCAATATGTTTAGTGGATCGGCGTTGTTGTTGACGATCTGGTCTACGATGAGCTGGGCCAAAGGGCCGTCTCGAGTTTTGGTATCGAGACCGGATTGTGGAACAGTGGTTGACTTTGGTCCGACGATCTGTGTGGATTAATACGTGAATAAAAAGTTTTTGGGGGTAGGAAACGTTGTAACGCACAATACGGTGGAGCCACTAATGGATGCAGCTTGGTCAGATTTCGTGATGATACCACCACCACCATGTCAACTTACGTGCGCCGCACAAATAAATCCACCTCCATTGTTAGACTAGAAACAAGATATTGTAAGCATGATACTATAGACCGTCGTCTCTAGAGCTTCTGTAATGATTAGAACTTACAACGTCGACGATAAGCTGGGTGGCGCCCAACGACTTCAAGGACATCAATCCTTGTAGCATTCCCAGAAGGAAAGTGTTGAAATTGGAGTCAGAGAAGCTTCCAAGAGCCATAACGCCCGTTTTTCCATCCTTGAGCATGTAGAACTGAGAGACGCTCCTGCTTCCATTAACCACAGGCAGCGCAGGCTGTAAAACGGGTGGCAGGACAATATCAGATGGTGGCGACGTATCAAGAATGACATTGAGAGGGTGTTGTTGAGAGATAGCGGCGGGGATGGGAGGCTGCTGTTGGAATTTGATCAAAGGCGTGTTGACTGTATTGGACGTGGAGGACGTCGCGTATAGGTTCACCCCATTGGTGCCAGGTACTGCGACACAGTTGTTTGCGCGCCAGGTCGCGGTGCTCGTAAAGTTTACGGTGGCTGATCCGATGCGAGCTCTGTAAGGTAGCTATTGAGAAAAAGGATGTTTGAGTATATCCATGAACAATAGAAAAGCAGTAGGAACTCACAACGACGACCTCTGGTGAGGTGTGGTTGGTGCGCACTATGGTCAGGGTGACAGAGTCGCTCAATGGAAGCGACTGTTGGGCGAAATTTCCCATTACATAGTTCCAACCGGTCGTGGATCGCTGGTAGCTGGAAAAAAATCTGAAGGAAAATATAAGAAAATGCAATATGTCAATGCAGCATCGATTTTAGAGCGTCCTTACGAGTTCTGTCGTGTTCCAAAGCCTTGGAAACTTCCAGTTATGAGAGCATTGGCGTCCACAGCAACGAATGGATCTTGTCCGTTGATTTGCAGGACCTTTGCTCCAGAGAGCTGAAGGAAAAAGATGGATCAAATTAAGTACAGCATACTGACTTTCTAGAGAGTCGAAAATGACATACAGAGGCAAGCTGTCCTTTCAAAGGGCCTGGAAGTGCGTTTTGCCAGAATTCAATCTGATCCGGAAATTCAGCAGAAGCGACGGTGAAAGCTTCAGGCGCGATGTGGACGTTCTGTGATCCGTCAGCCTCAGTCAACAAAGCCAAAGGGGTCGGTAAAAAGTTCAAGAACAACGCTGATGTCATATCAGATAAGAAAAAGCCACGAAGTCGAGGAGCCGAGGAATCTTACAATCCTGTAAATTATGATCAAGAGATGTTCGCAGGCTAAAATGGAAGGAGAGGGGCGCACGTAACAGTCATTAACCCAGACGCAATGACCATCATTTAAGCGTTTCAATGTGCGGGAAAAGTCAATATGGAGGTCATAATCCGACGGATAGTTCTGTTTCTGGATGCGTGCCAGGTCGCCGAGAAGGTCTTCATGCACGTCCGCAGTAAAAGGCTCAGGAGCTTTGAATTCATAGTTGACGGAAGTATGGAATGCGAGAGTCTTGTTGATGACTTCGATGATCTTTGTGCCGTATCACTAATCCCAAGTCGAGAAAGTTGACAACAAAAGCGACGTACGTTTTCTTTAATCGTAGGATCGACTTTGACCGATGTAAAGCATGCACGAAGGTCTTTTGGCGCAACCCATTTCTGTCCTCCGACGACAGCACAGGGGTCGTGGCCTCGCGCATCTACATCAGCACTGCTCGCCGCCGCCACGAAGGTGGCCAAATATAAGAATGCACGTAGTCGCGAAAGGAACGCCATCGCACAAAGTTACGTGTGGCAGGGGCAAGGGATGATAAAAGGACCACACCTCCCCGACGACCTCTTAAGTAGTACTCCGAGGACGGGCCCGGCGGTACCCCACAACCAGGTGTTTGGTACATGATAGCAAGAAGGCCATATGGCGCAAGAGCCCACTCTGAACATTTTTTTTCATTGTTGGAGGGATGGTCGGAAAGCGGGTTTTAGATATCATAATCAGCATGTGGATAACGAAGAGAAGAGACAACAAGACGGACCGTAAAATAGTTATCTCGAGAGCTACAAGGACTCCGGGGATGGAACAGTGAGATGAGTTTCATGACATTCTTCAAGCTTAAGCTTGAGAAACTTGGAGTATGAACTAAGCTGATGCGTAACAAATGCAGATGAGGCGGTCAATGAAAGCAATAGGCTAGTGAGATTGAATCGAGAGCGCTTGCTACGCCATTGTAGGGCAGAGCCCTCTGAAGATTACCAACGAGGTCTTCCGGGTGGGAGTCGCCTAGCCGAAGTCATCTCAGTCCTAGTGGGAAGAAAGGTATAAATAACGACTCACTCGTGAGATGAGCTGTTCGAATAAAGAAAGCTTCTTACTTAACCTGAGAAGGGATCTTGTGTACGCGCTTCGACATCGCAGGAAAATAGCATCAGTACTCTGACTGTGCACAGTCCTCCATCTATCACCATGAGAGTAAATTCTAAAATCAACATGGTTTTTAAAATTGGCTATCATGAGCACAAGCTGAGCAAAGTCAGGAGATCATAATAGATGTCCTGCCATAAGTATTGAAAGCATAAATTCTGGTATTATTCAAAATTAACTCACTTGTTTCACGAATCCACGTTATGGAGCAGGCTGTAATGTAGATGATAGTTCAGCGTTGAATCGAAAAGGGGGCGAGACCGGAATGAACTTCCTTACAAAGTCCCACAGAAATCCACATCAACGGCAACACAACAGTAAGGACAGACTTCAAGGCGAGAAGCCTTCTATAGGCAAGAATAAATTATTAGATGTTCCCCACTACACAGACGGAGTCCAAACCTGGAACTTAAATTCAGATGAATGGTATAGATGACACTATACCACTGATATTGAGGTTTGGCAACTCTTCTTTATCATCAGAGGTGCTGTATGATACACGGCGAAGATAACCCAAGACTCACATAACGGGCCCAGGGCCCCCTTTGCGGAAATCCCAAGGTAGTCGCATGGGCATGACTCCCGAACACCAGAAGTTCTTCTGCGTAAGATCAAGGTGTGAGCAAATGAATCTTTCATCATGTTTGGGACGGTGTCTTCGGGTCAAGGCATCCCATCTAATTTTGATGTCGCAAACATATCAGCGATTTGGACACGATAGCCAATCACTTACTGCTAGAAGCGATACCCCAGCTCTGACAATAACTGTTTCTTGAAGATAGTTATTTCGAGGGCTGAAAGATGGGTACGAAAATAGACACCGGAAACACGGCGATTCAATTGGGAAGCATCCGTCATACCGAAAACGCCACTGAGACGACAACTTCATGAACTCTGGGCCGTCGTTGCGACATTGTCAGAAGAGTGCTATATGTGCTGGATGATGCCACTGACTTACCTGCGAGGGAAGCTGTGTTCGCAAGGGGCGACAGACAAACCACGAGGGTCGCAAACCGTTATCCGAAAAGAAAACTACCGGTGTGGGGTCGAATCCGCCACTGACCGTCCCTTGATTTCGAGATCGACAAAGCACGTGGTTCTATATTGTGAACGAGATGAAATACATACATGATGTAGGATAGAGAGAAGAGGACTGCAAACAGAAGGGAAAGAGAAAACACTGTGTTAGAACAGAGAGAAGATGAAAGAATACCGACATTCAACCCTAAAATAGTACACGATGAAGATGCAAATGGAAAACAAAAATGGAAGCGAGGGGTTATGACACGGGGATGGAGGGTCTATTTTTCCGGGTGAATTTGAGGGTGAATTTCTTGGCTTTGGTGAGCCAGTTGGGACTGGGGAGTTTTATGGCGGGGATGCTCGACCTGGAGGACTGATGGCGGAGGGTACCGTTAGCCTGGATGCTCGTGCGTCGCGACCTAACCACAACCGGTCCATCATCGCAGTCGGACTCGACAGTTGCTTCTTGGACAGAGACGTCGATGATGACAGTCGATTGTATGCTCTGGATCCCTCTCGACGGAATGACGCTTGTTGATTGAGATCTGCTGAGCCGCCGTGGGAGCATTTTGGCAGAAATGCTCTGCTTTCCTGCGATATGGTGCATTTGGGTGACGTGATTGTCGTCCTCTGCGTGGGCATGGTCGTCGGAGTGGGCTGACGCACCGGAGGCAATGGAGTCTGTGCTATCATTCTTTGAATGGAGTGTCAGAACAAGATGTCGGAGCGACGATAGAGAGGCCCACACACCGCTATCTGGGCCTGGTAAAATGGCGAGTCTGAAGCAATCTTCTGCAAGGGTAAGGGCGTCTCGGGGCGTAGAGCGTCGAGCTCAGATTCGTCGAGCTAAAAACCATGGGCGTCAGAACGGGTAATTGGCAATAGCAATAATTCAGGCATACCTGGCCTATCCGAGATATAGAGATACTGCCTCGCCGTTTTTCCCTGAGTCTTCTGACAGCGAGGCTGCTCGCTGGTTGCTCTGGAATGCCCACCAAGCCAGGAACAATACGACTGAACTCATCAGCTCTCCGTTCGCTTTCCTCTTCGATATGCTGGAAGATCTATAAAGCACTGGTGAATTCGTCGTCATTACACGGAAATGAGAGGCTAATACCTTCTCTAGGGGTTCGAGATTTCCGTCCATGGTTGTCGGTAGGTTGGCGAGAACGACGCGTCGAATGGTGGGTGCTATGACTGGCAGCAAATTTTTGGAAGATAGGGTCGGAAACAGAGCGAAGGCATCTAGTTCGACCGCATCTCCTTTACAATTCAGAAATACAAGAACAAGAAGAGTCCGACGTTCTAGACGCGATACTTCGCATTCGGCCGTTCCCATTAAATTTCATTCTCCGCCGCCTATCAAAACATACAAATTTTCTCATTGAATTGAGCACGAGGTCGTATTTCTGAGGTTTCTTGCCCTTGTAGAGTGTGCAAATATGTCAGTGGGACATGGTTAAAGACGTATGCTCCATGCCAGAGCGGGTATAACTATACAAGACATTCATAGTCGTCTGCCTTGTTATGACACCAATTTCAGGCTTATTGACGGAGATGGTTCGGCCCCCTTCCAAATCCCGCTCCTGTGATCCACCTCAGTTGGTGGGGAAATAAGTACAGGGCCACCACGGCCACCACCGATTGCACCGTGGTTTTTGAGGCCCGGGGTCATTACTTCAGCCAAAAATGATTGATTCGGCGTCTGTCGGCGTTCGCCGTGATGATGAAAGATATTCAATATTTCCAAGAATGTTCCAAGATTCTGCATAGAAGAAATGATGCAACTCCAGTGAGAGAGACCTCGCGTGGCGGCACCGAACCCTCTGGCAAATTTGTAACTAGACTATGTAGTCAGAACATTAGAAAACCCGGTTAAACTAGTTATTATAGTTATGTACTCTTAGGTTTTGAATAAAATACTAAGCACGAAAAAAAGTCCACCCATTTCTAGTCCGCCAAAGCATGAAATTGCCTCTGAAAGCCACTGTTTTCGCCAAGATTGATCAGCGCCTTTCCTATCACAGGTTACTATCTGGTCGCCTAATGGAGCGTTCTGACCTGTTCTGACATGATACATCAAACTTGATCAAATACACTCGTTTCTGTTTTTTATATATTTTATTGGGCTTCTTGTGTTGTTTTGGACTGATTTCGAGGTCAGTACAAACCTCTCAAATCCAAATCAAACCCGCCAGTCGCCTGACCAAGAAGATCATATTTTCGAGCTCTAAAATCCGCTCATTCGTGGACAAGAAATTGGTGAAGCCTCTTCGAGCTTCCGGGGCTAGGAATAAGGGAAGCTGATGGCGAAACATGAAAGAAAAATACGACTGACTGTATAGTTACACTTGACTTACTTCCCTCCATCTTAACAATTGGCGAACGATGGTGGGCATCAAATTACAACTAAAACTTACAAGATTAACTAATGGTGACGGGAAGGAAAGAAAAAGTAGAGGCGTGTTCAAAATTTCGCCCTTTGATCCTCTGTGAATTCTTCTTTTGTACCGTGTTTAGATCAAACTGAGATGCCTGGATCTCCGAGCCAGAATAGCGCCCATTGCGAGACCGGGGTATGGCTATTATCCCAACTAAGGGGGCTTACCCTCAAGAGACCACGATCGTTCTGGATACCTGGGCGCCTACTGTGGTCGGAAGAAAAGTTCTGCCGCTCCGAATGAAAAGACACGTAGAGTCTGATAATAAAGGAATGACATGAAATTGATCCCCACACACCATTCGACTTCACTTCAATTGTCCACTGCACGAACTCAAAGTACGAATTCTTCCATCACCCCCGGGCCGACTGATATGGCAATAAGTGAAGCTGCAAAATCTCAGTGTCCCACCCCCTCTCAGTCAAGTATGATAGATACCCAGACCTAAATATTCAATATTCAATGGTTCGCCATGTAGCTGATCACCACAACGCGCCTAAAACAGGTGACGCGACCAGGCGTGTTGGTGTCACGTGCAAAGAGCAACCACGCGAAAGTTCAAAACATTCAACAAGTCTTTCTCTTTCTATCTTTCCCTCTCCTCTTCTTTCTTCCTTGTTCCTTCCACAAAATTATGATATCCAACCTGCCGGATGAAATATGGTCCCAGATATTCGACATCGCTGCCGATGAAGACATCCTTTTCCAACCTGGGTTCCCAACGGTCATGGCAGAATCGGCGTGGTACAAGGATTATATAGTTGATACTTGGAGATTGCGATCTCCTCAGGAAGCGATGAATGTTCTGCAGAGGAGGAGTTATGGTACAAAGAAGGTGAGCTGGTGTTTGTTATTTGGATATCTTACGATGTCGTACGGTTTGGTTATGTTCAGACGACCCATGGTTTATTTTGTACTGACAGGTCTGCTCATAGGCGATTATATCTACCTGTAGACAATGGAGAGCCGTCGGATCCGAATTTCTCTTTCGTTGCTTACATCTCAGTGATCCCAGCAAGTTAATCACATTATGCTCTATCCTCGACGCATCAGCCTCAGCGACGAGCACCATCACCTCCTCGTTCGGCTGGTGGACACGAAGGATCCATTTAGCTCGATACCACCCCTCCGAGAGCAAGGGGATGACATGGGACGATCTCGAAAACGCCCTCGTGTCGATCATACGGCACTGTCCCAACCTGGAGATTTTTGTCGTTGAACGCCCCATGGGAGCAGCATTCGGACCTGTCGCAGACGTTCTGGCTAAACATGCATCTAAAAAACTGCATACGGTCCAGTGGAACGTCCCTGGAGAATCGCTCTCCAAAGTCATCTGGGCACTCAACGCCCTGCCTCGCATCGTAGCCACCCACATCGACATCGAGAGTCCCGTACCAAACTCCCAGGAAACCGCGCACCTCGGCTCAGCAGCAAACCTCCCTCTCAAGCTCCCACTCCTCCAACAGCTCTCCGTCCGTGGGTATGTCGAAGACCTCGTCGAACAAGCCACCGGGTGGGACATGCCCGCTTTGCGCAGCTTTTCTATCGACTCGGGGTCCAGCGTGCATGACGTGCCGGACGTGGTCGAATTCGTGCGGAGCCATGGACTCTCGCTCATGCTGCTCGACCTCAACTGCACCCCCGTCCTCCCGACGGCCTCCATCCTCGATCTCTGTCCCAACCTCACCACATTCACGTTCAACGCGGACTGGCGGATCATCCCGCACGACGAGGTCGTCAGCTCCGTCGTCAACCACCCTCACCCCAACATCCACTCTATTGGTCTCCACGGTCTCTCATCTGCGTTCGGCGTCGGATTCGCCGCGGTCAACCTCGACATCCCCATCGAAAAAGTGCGGATGAACCTGATGCGCAAGTCGAACGACCTCAATGTGGCCGCGCTGAACCGAAGCAGGTTTCCGAAGCTCGCGAGGATCAGGGCGCTGAGTCGGACGATGCTCAATGATCTCAACCGCGCGGATGGGCCGTCGATGGAGAATGGGGGATATGAGAGGTGGAATAAATGGTGGAACGCGTGTGTGGCCAGTGGAATTCGGTTGGAGGACTGCACGGGCGAGGTTTTGGGCACGTTACCGCAGGATGAACCCGACGACAGTGAGGAAGAACAAGAAGAAGACGACGACGACGAGGAGGAGGAGGAAGAGGAGGAAGATGACGATGAAGACGAAGAGGACTCTGACGAATGGGGTTCACGAGTTGGATCGGATGAAGATGTAGGAGGATACAATGTTCCTCCATTACCTGAAGGAAATGGGCGTACGATGGAGCTCACGCGGCTTCTGCAAGAATGTCGGGCAATGAACGAAGGTAGAGACGAGGAAATGATCGCTAGAATACGGCCACCAAGGCCTCCTTCTCCTCCATAGATACCCAACCACCGTCATTCGCGCCGGACTCCCAATAGAAACTTATTGCCATAATATGTCTCATCTCCGTCGCGTGATGAACAAACCAAACTTTGTGTCAAAGTCGTACTATGATCATCTCTCCCCAACGGAGTTCGAAGAGATCGCCTGACCAGGATATGTCAAACTGCAAGGAGACAAAATCTCTCCATCACCGTCTTATAATAGATGCTGAGCGCTGAGCTTCTAGAGTGCGAGGTGGAGAGTCCATCCGACATTAGCGCTCCAGGTGTAGTACATTTTGATTGTGTTATACACAGTCCAAGACACGTTAGCCACTTTACATATCGTCTGGCTGTAGCGACTAGTTTGGGTAGTGGGTCGGGGACCCCGGAAGCGCCTGTCGGACTTGCATGAACACTGCCAACGGCGTGTTTGATGGGAGATCTTTAGCGTTGAATAACTTCAGACTCATGGCAGACAGAAGCGGCTGTGCTGATGGTAACAGTGTCATCGTTCATACAAGCTCGTGTAGAATTGAATATGTCAGGATGGCATGTCGTTTTGTGCAAGTACATACAGACAGAAAGAAGCACGAGGCAGAGGAGTAAAAGTAAAACAGGAACTAAAAGAGAGACAACATTTCCTGGGAATTAATCGAGTATCCAAAGGAAAACGGGACAGGAAGAGGTGAATGGGAGTCACGGTAGTAGAGAATGGAATTAATGTTTTCCTCCGTAGCTTTGTTCTTCGAGCTCGAGTTCGCGAGACTCTTGAGTGAGCTCGCAAGGGGTGCACCAGAAGGCGGTACAGCAATCCCCGCATCCTCCGCCTTTGATGTTGTAACGACTCCTGATGGTCCCGCGGTTCATCATCTAAAAAAAATCGAATCAGCCAACGGAACCAGTGACAGCCAAGAGCACTTTTGCGAAAAAACAAAACAAAACTGACCTGCATAATCCATCCGACTCCGCAGAAAGTGAGCACACCGTGGATCATACAATCGGAGCTGCAGCATCCACCGTCCTCGGGATCGGGATAACCTTTGCTGTTGAGATGCTCGACACGGCGCTTAACCTTTCCGTAGGTGATGCATGGGCAGCACCAAGCAACGAAGCCTGTAGATAGTAGATACAGCCGTCAGTGACCTCGATACTATGAACATGATAAGCGCTGAGAAACACTTGCAAGTTCCGCAATCTCCAAAGCAGCCACAGAGACCCTCGCTCCATTCGCGGCCATCAGCACCGACAGGAAGGTTCTTCGCGTTTCTGTTTCCGCCGACCGTCATGGCGGGCTGGGGCATGGGTTGCTGGACGTAGGCCATTTCGATTTTCAAATGACTGAGTTTGGGGTGGGTGGGTATGGAGGTCGGTTTTTTGGGTTTGAATGATTTTGAATTAGGTGCAAGGGCCATGTATTTATATGCAGTCGCCAGGGCCATACATAACAGGGACCCCGGTGCATACTTGCAGTCCTGGTCTGGTACTATCCTAGTCCCATTTGGACATCCTGACATGATCATGGCTTCTTTGTAGCATTCGAACAGAGTTTCATGCGGGCGCACATTTATTTCATCAACAGCGTAGGTTTCTTTGCAGCGAAGGCTCGAGACTGTGTGTGCTGTGTACAACACCGCCATCTTCAGTGTGATGCCAGCGGTGGGGGCTTTGTGGCGACATAACAACCGTCGACTCACGAGAACGGTTTAATTAGATATCTACTATCTAGTGAAAAGCCTGAAGATGACAATCATCAAGGTGAATGTGACCCTCAACGAGGCAAAACGCACGGTCTCGTCATAAATTGGTGTGCCCTGGCATTAAATGGAATGCGGGATGACCGGAGTCGGTCGCTGTTCCCAATGATCATCACGTGTAATCGGATATCAATCTAAATGACACCAAGCGCCGACTTGGACGCGACCAAGACGCGACGCGGTGGACACGCCTTGGAGCTTGAACTAAAAAAAGATCAGCTTGACGATGTGAGTTCCGACGTTTGGGGATGATAAAAAGCCACTGACCACTCTCATAGTACACAGGTAATCCACGCTAAAGATGGTGTCGACCTTGCTTAAAGCCACTATGTAACTTGGAATTATGTATATAGAACGTCTTTTCAATGCCATAGTGAATCGAGAATTGGCAGTTCTCTGACTTGAAATCCTGATGTAAGACGACCCTTGTCGTTCCGAGCTCCGACAGGACAACAAGGGCTTGTTTCTGCTGTAAGTAAAAGAAAGCACACCCCTTGATACTAGATAGTCATCACGTCGCAGATAAGACAATCGGGCATGAAGAGGTTGCGGACATAAAATGAATTAACTAATAAGAAACTAAGAGGATTACACGTCGCGCTGGGATTTGGTATATATGTCATTGCGTGTGAGGAGAAAGGAACAAGAAGGAATGTTGGTCCGACAGCTAGGCCCGGTGGGTATTTGTTGATCAAACCAACTTGAAAGAAAGATGGTTATTTTTGAGCATGATGATGATGATGATGAAAAGATAAAGGTTCGTTTCGAGCTCAGCGCTCAGTTCTTGCCCTGGAAGCTTTGTTCCTCGAGTTGGATTTCGCGAGCCTCCTGTGTAAGTTCGCAGGGTGTGCAACAGCACGCCGAGAGGAAGTCTTTGACGGCGTCTCCAGAGATGTTGTATCGTGCACGAACGTTGGCACGGTTCATGAACTATAAATGAAAAGTTCCAGAAGGGTCTTGGAACAGCAACGTAAAAAAAAAAAACTCTACCTGAAGGACCCAACCAACACCGCAGCATGAGAGAGCGCCGTGCATGAGGCAGTCATTGTTGACGAGACCTCCGTGTTCGGGGTCTGGGTATCCCTTTCCATTGAGGTGGTCGAGACGTTGCTTGTTCTGGCCGTAGGTGATGCAGGGTGCGAAGCAGGAGATAATGCCTGATAGAGCCCAAGGTAGGTATTTAATACCTGCTCAACAAGAAGAAATTCAAAAAGACGTACAGGTTCCAGCGTCTCCAGCACAGTCGAACAAGCCGTGACTCCACTCGCGTCCATCAGCGCCGACAGGGAGGTTGTTCGCGTTGCGGTTTCCACCGCCGGTGGACATTCCAGGAGTGGCCATGGGCTGTTGTGTGTTCATCTTGCGAAAAAGAAGGTCGAAAAACGGTGATGAGACTGGAGAATGGGAGGGAGAAAGAGGTTATGGAGAATCCGTTCCTGCGGTGGGTGGGTTTATATATGGTCTCCAAGATTTTTTTTCAAGCCCCGTTTCTGGCAAAATCTATACATAATGAGCCGTTAGTATGGGTCTGCGGGAGGGCCTGGGACACGGACCAACGTCACTTTTGGGTTTAAATGTCAGACAAAATCAATCATTTATGAAAATGCAGGGCCTGGTTGACGGGACGTTCGGGACTTTGGACTTGCTTGAAATGGACATGACGCGGCGGTGTTGTTTGGACCCTCCCACCCCTCATCGCCTTCAACTTTCAATCCACATCCTTCGCCGTCTTTGTATTTCTTGGAAATTAACGGGCGCATTGGAGAGATTAAGGACTCCCTTTGACGAACCCCGTAGACAAAAGCATGTCGCACGTTTGGTACAATGGCATCGAGTTTAAAATTCGAGCAGTCTAAAACGAGTAAGGTTCGTTGATGCTTTTGCGACGATCATATCATGCGGAATTTCTCACACACCGTCGGCATCTTTGAGCTTCTTCGCCGTGAAGCTTAAAATAAACCCATCATCTGTCTTATCAGGTCAAGTTTCATCTCGAAAGACAAGTGAGGCAACTCGCCGAAATTTGCCTTGCTTTGAGTCACCAGCCGTCCCAACCATCACGTATCACCACCAGTCCACAAGGATTTGAGCGCCCAAGTTGCCAATGTAGTCGTGACGAGCGTTGTCAATGGGCAGACTGAGAGGCTGGCAGCATCCTCTAGACTTCGCCCGTGGGGAGGAGAATCAGGAGATAAATATAACCTTTGCCTGCCAATCGCCATCGGACTTCTAAGGCTCTAATCGTCCCCCAGAACGTTGAAAAGGTTTATCGTTCTCCATAGTCGACTAGGACCTGTGTATGCTTTGTTGGCCGGATATATTTACATCATGGCCCTTCATAGCCTAGTGCTATTTGCAGCATAATATCATGAATCACATAAGGAATTCATAGCACATAAGTTTCCTCATATACCAAAGTAACATCGGGAGATAGTAGTGGATCAGCGCCCTAAAATGACATACACATCACGCCAAAATACTCACCTTCAGTGTGCCATATCACCCTAGTATATGACTCTCATGAATGTCTCCGCCGTCGATGGAGACTCCCACTCGTGTGGAGTGCCCACTGCCGACAGAGCACCCAAGGATTCACTGAAGTCCCATCAATCAATCCTGTTGAAACCGGGGAGTCAGGCCAAATCTTAGCAACAAGAAGATTTTCCTTGGATATTAATAGTGAATATTGGCATCTCAAGTAGCGCTCAAGGTGTGGTGATCTTTGGAGTCTTCTATGTAAGGACAGTGCTGTTTTCTCATGTTGAACGCCAGTGAGCGCTGTTCTGAATCGTCCATGTTCGTCTGCTGAATATATGTTACTGTACTGCAATCAAGTAAGTCCAGATTAAAGACTGTAATAGATATCATAGGAGAATTATAGGATAGCTATGTACGATGCATTGATGCCTCGATTTGAATGTGTATTCTCCAGCGCCTCTGCCTTTCAAGTTCACCAAGGTCAGATCGGCATGAGATCGGCATCCCTCCCCGGTCCGGTATGGGCCGGTTATCCGAGCCGGAGCCTCCGTGGTGACTACAAAATTCTTCTGTGCTGTATTCCTCGTCAAAGTTCCAAAAAATTTCAGAATTTTCTACATCTCTGGACTGATGCGTCTGTGCCCTTCAGCCTCAACCAGATCTATTGAATATCTCAGCATCACTACGACGTGGAGTCCTGGCAATGGGCTACTAATCCGAATCCATCATTGCCTTGTAAACGACTTACTCGTGCAAGTAGATTTCCTGTGATTATGACTATTCCATTCAGTCATAGGCGGTTTAACTCGGTAAGGCGCCAGTCTCTTGCTCACTTCCAATTTGTATGACTAAAAATCTCGCCCAGTCACCCAAACAAAAATGATCGCAAATCTTCTATGGGTATAAGTAACCTAAGGCGCTTCTGTTGTGGTTCCCCGATTGAAAACATACGAGGCTGGTATGCTTCTCTTCGCGATATATCCGACAGTTTATTGCTTAGTAGCCCATGCGGACAGTCATTGGCCGGTTGCGCGATGTTCTCTCACAGGCTGATAGGCTAGGAAACGGTAGGAATACACCATAAGGACGATCATGTCAGACACACCGCAAAAGAGGGACATCGCCACGCTTATACACATGTATAGCAGTTCTAATAACATCAACCGTTTCCGACTACACTCCAGCTATGTACTCCAACATGAACTGACGCGATTCGCTTTCTCGACCCCATGGCTACATCTTCTCGTGGACTCAGTGATCAAACATCCGCGATTGTTCCGGCTCTCGTGGATTGCTCGTGGAGGCATGTCACCTGGTGCGCTGTCGTCAAGACCAGCTTACACCATCACTTCGCTCTCAAGTTTTCAATACTCATGAAAATAGACTCGACCTGGTATGTTGGAGAAATGAGAAGCCTCCTCTGACACGGTTATGAAGGCGGAAAAAAAAGAAGAAATGAGAGAAAGCATGTAAGTGATCCCATTAACAAAAGTCTTTTTTTATTCGGAAATTTTGGAGTGTACTTAAGGGCTAGGACGATAGCTCGCATGAATTAACAGATCTCTTGTGTGGTCTCGCCCAAGCCGGAAGATCCCCGGACCCCCCTATCTATTCTTGCGATCGCCTAATGATAATGTTGGTTCGACTATCTTTCGTCCTTTCCATCTTAACCTCCACCATGGCTCAGGCAAGTGGCTCTGCTGCCTGGGTACGCTTTGTTTTCTTTGCATTACCATCGCCACAACCTGACCCATATAATGCCTCTGCAGCCCTTCGATGTCACGGAAATCAAAGCTCCAGACGGTTCCGTCTCAGCCAAGTTCGTCTCCATAGGCGCAACCTTGACCGAATTATGGGCCAAAGATAGAGATGGCAAACCCAGAGATGTCGTATTGGGCTACGATGACAATGTAGGTCTTTCACCAGGGCATCCCTTCTTTCGGTCTACTAACAGCAACAGTCCGAATTGCTCACAGATCCCAACCATCCTGTGTTCAATGCCATCGTTGGCAGGTAAGCCAGCGACGCACAGATATAAATCACTCACATTGGTCCACTGATCCCGAAAACATTATTTTAGATATGCCAATCGGATTAAAAATGGTAAAATCGCTTTCCTTCGATCTTAAAATAGACAGCTTATCCCTCTCGTAGGCACATTTTCTATCCCTATTTCCAAGAATCCTGACCCGAACGCGCCAAACACGTACCATATCCCGACCAACGACCAGAATGGTGAGTGGCTTCATGCGTCTACATACATGCAACTTCAGTCTGAATTACTTTCTCCGATAGGCCAGGTTCGTCTTGAAGAGTTTCGGAATTAAACTTGGCTGTCTAATCTAAACCCAATTTCGATCGTGTAGGTGACCCTCCACGGTGGACTCATTGGATGGGATCGTCGAAACTGGACCATCGTTGAGAAGACGCCTTCCAGCGTAACGTACAAGCACGTCGATGACGCAAACGAAGGTTTCCCCGGAACCGTGACAGCCTTCGTGAGTCTGGCCTTCGCTGCTCCATTTTTGCGTCTGAACCCCACATCCAAAGGCTACTCATACCGTCAGCAATGGTGGAATCCTGCGAACAAGCATTAGAGCGACAGCCACAGAGAAGGTGATTTGAACCATTGTTTCGCAATGCCCTCGTTTTTTTATATAACCCCGCGATTGATGCCCCGCAGACTCCAATCATGTTGACCCAACACGTATACTGGAACCTCGACGCTTTCCAGGATGGAGTGAACAACATCTTCAACCACGATCTTCGTCTGGACGCGTCTCGCTATATCGAACTGGACAATATTTCCATTCCAACCGGGAGATTCACGGATGTCACTGGCACCCCTCTTGACTTCAGGAAAGAAGAGAAAATCGGTGCCAGATGGAACGAGACTGTCAATCTTTGCGGGGCCGGTATGGACTTCGTATCTGATTAAATGATTTTTTTTGATCGTTGTATCATCGCAGGATGCCAAGGATACAACGGCGGTTTTGTTTTCGATCATCCTGAGGAGCAGAAGAATAAAGTCACACTCCAAAGTGATCTTTCTGGAATTAAGTAGGCGCCTTCTCTGTGAACCTCTGTGGTACTTCTTCTGACCCACCTGTGTATCTGAAAAAAAAAGAGTCGACATTTCGACCGATCAACCCGTTGTCGTCGTTTACACGTCTTTCTACCTGAACGGGATTCCACGAAAGGTCGTCCACGGAGGTCCAGCTCTCAATTACACCCCACAAGCCGCTGTTGCGCTCGAACAGCAAGGTTATATCGCTGCTATCAATACTCCGGAATGGCACATCGATCAAATCTGTAAGTGCTCTTTATTTAAATGCAGAGTATTCAAGTTGTGAACCCATTCCACCCACACAGACGGTCCTGGGAGAGACTTCGCTTGGAACACTGAATACAAATTCTCTACCGTCTGAGGGGGGGAATATGTAAACGCGTTTTCCAAAACGATCCGAATGTAGTGCCTTAATGTAATATCTTGATATCTGTATGCTATCATCAATGTTCCCCACCAGCCTCCGGTGTGCGGAAATTTCGAGAAGGTACGGCAGCCGTAAGACTGAGAGAACCTACATAAAAGGAAGTCAAGTATCGGTTTTGCGGAAGAGCTGGCGTCTTGTCTTGGTATGTACTTGCGCATTGAAAAAGTATCACTTTTGTCAAGTTAAACAAGACACACAGACACATATACTAGTTTCTCCTTCCGATCTAGAATAAATTCTAGGCTAAACTGGAGGCATCGCGTCCCCTTTTATACGCAACGTTGTTCGCCGGGCGTGTATGCTAGTGAACCAGAAGAAGTTCAGAAGAAACCCGAATGGCAGGACTGCCAGACCAAGGGTCAACCAGAGGTGTCGATTTGGTACAGGGAGCGACATCCGAAAACAGCACAAATGATCCGAACGCCGATATCCCTTCCTTTTCGGGGCATCATGGACACTCGCGGACTTCGATCCTCAGACCAACTTTGGTTAGTCCAGTTTGACCCTTCTTTTTTCAATTTTTCGTTGACTAAACATGCATCATGATGCTGGGCTTGGCGTCTGTGAGCGATGTGTAAAATCCAATCAGATTGGACAGACCTGACTGACACAAGACCACATCGAAGCTCTGTTCAAAATGGATATATAGGTTGGCTTGGATTCATGTGGAGGAATATTTTGTTTTCTGCCCCCCCCCCCCCTCTGTTACTCTGTATCGCCTAATCGTTTGTCTGCCACTGCACGCGACTCGTCTCTCCGAGTCGGACGCGTTGGGATCCCAAACCGCCAGCGTGCCCATCCGGGTTGTCCCTCCTCGCGACCATCCCGGTCATATCATCGGCTTCGCATATGAACAGCTATGAACCACACCACTGGCAGTATCACACAAGATGAGTTCGAGACGGTAGCAAGGCATCTGTGAGTCCCAAGTTATTTGCTTGGTCCCATTGATCAAACACTGAACCGCTTGGACTTCCAAGGTGGGCGGCGAAGGCGTGTTCACTCGCGGCTTGTGGTATGTCCGTGTCCTCGCGCGAAATAATGAAATGGCTAATCTTCGAATTCAAGTCGTGCTATTCTACGACATGGTTCTGACGTTTGGTGAAGAAGTGGAGAAAATATGGTGTCGCAAGTTCAGCGTTTTCACTGCCCTCTGGTTTGGTGTGAGTTCTCCTATTCCAGGCACACTCTCCAGAGTTTTTTTTTTTTGGGTTATATGTAACTGATCCTGTGAATATCCAGAACCGGTACATCACACCCCTGGGGTACATCGTGATTATCGTCTGTAAGTCATCGATATTGTACGGGTGCAGATGAATTTGTTGATTTAGGGGCCCAGCCTTCCATTCAAATTGGAGTCATGAGGTTTGCAGCCAGTACGTTCTATATCCAGAGGCGTTGAAGGTCGTCACCACATTTGTGATTGGAGGTGGGCTTTTCATTCATGTTTTTTCTTTTCTTTTCTAAAATGACGCGGAAATCATTCCAGCCATCTTCATTGCGAGGCTTTATGCAATTTATTCCCGGAACCCGATTATACTTGTCGTCTTTGGGTTTTTGTTGGCGCTTCAAATTTCTGTCAAGATTGTAAGCCTTTGGAGTAGATCAACGCCCTTAAAATTCGAGCCCTAATGGTTCTTTTTTATGACCTGTTAATTTTGAATATCAGTGGTCTTTTACCGATGGAACCTACCTTCGCCTACCGCCTGGTATGCGTCAAACTTTTGGGAGATTTCAGGGCCTTAAACTCTTTCTCGCAGGTCTTTCTGGATGCATTCTCGTCGGAAAACATCATGTGTGGGTGTTCCTAGATCATCATTCTATTCCTTCTCAATTGTAACTTCGATTCATTGCCCTCAGCCGCATGGCGTTTACATGGATCGCGGAGATGGTATTTGGTAACGTTGACGTCCTCTCAGTCTACCGGTATTGTAATATTAATTATCCTTCTGTAGATACAATAGTTTTCATTTTGACGGCTTGGAGGACGGGGAAGATGTATCGTGAATCAAATGGAGACAGTGGCTATCTGTATCGTCTGATTCTCCGCGATGGTCTGTACGATTATTTTTGTGTGCTGAGTATGCCGTCTCACAGTTTGAATCGTCTAGGCATAATGTATTATGGCGTCATCTTTGTGGTCAACTTGCTTACCGTCCTGATGTTCGAGGTAACTGACTGGTTCATTTTGTTGATGTCATTTGCTCATTTATCAATATTCTCTTTTCATATAGTTTGCTACTGTATGTCTTCCGTGTTTAGTCGGCGAAAGAATGGTGTCGTCTGATTCTTCATAGCCAAATTTAAAGGCCGTTAACGCAAGCTTCAGTACTCTGTATGTCAGCTGTATACTCCACCTACTTGTTAAAAAAATCCTGACCGTCAACGTTTTCCTAGGCTGACGACACTGATGGTTTCGAGGCTCATCCTTAACCTACGCACCGCCGGCGATATTCGAGAAGTCGGGAGGCATAGTAGATTCTGTGACGGTCTATCGAATGGAAACTATGGAAGTAAGATATTTGTTCGCCGTTTGGATCGTTTGCTTGTACTAGTATGTTGACTTGGATCATTTGCCAGGTGTAATCACGGATGTACGTGACATGTTCTCGAAACGGACTTCTGTCTATGGACCTGGTACAACAGGTTACTCGGATACTTGATACCCACTCAGCTGCTTTCTACATATATACCCTTAGCTTTGCCGTTATCGTAAATTCAATAATGTGTAATCCCAAAGACCATAAAGTACATACATAGACGTTTAAAAAAATAGAGAAACTAGTTGTGAGCCTCTCCATCACTCTCATTGATAGCCTGTTTTGATTTCTTGAAGTCGCTGAAAATACGAGTTGAAAATGCTGCGTGTCTAACGAGTTTTTGTGCTGTCCAAGCGCTGTCTTCGTTGAGTCTTGGTTGAGTCCTCCAATTTGAAGCCACGGGAGGCCTTAGCCAAGCATGACCAAACAGTTGTGACTTTTCTGCCGTTTGCTTGTCAATCCAAAAATTGAGCGTACCACCCAGACACTATCTACAATGGCTTCATCGTGAGTTCATCTTATTCACATATTGATCTATGCTAATGATCGTATAGAATACCAAAAACCTCATGGGCCGACGATGTCGATGAGCTAGGTACGTTTGCCTGGTTGTTTTTGACCAGAATGTGCTCAAATTCATGCATTAACACCAGAACTCCCTAAAAACGAGGAATTCGTCGACGAAAACGGAATCGTAACGACCATCGACTATGCTATCAATGAAGATGGAAAGAAAGTCAAAGTGTGTGCTCAACATCAATGGAGAGGATGCGGTGGATTGCTCATTAAGAATCCATATAGATCACCCGACGAATCAAACGCACTCTCCAAAAATCTGTCGTCGAACATGCCGTCGCAGAGAGACAAAAATGGGCGAAATTCGGACAGGACAAGAACAGCAAACCTGGGCCGGATAGAGCGACGACGACAGTAGGAGAAAATGTGACTTTGAAGCTGACTGCTGGGAACAAGGTGAGTAGTTTTCAGACATTCCAATCAACGATTTTTTGATTCGACCTTTTTTTTATTAGCAAAGCGAGGCTGAGCAAGCCCCAGAAGACAACATGAAAAGCCGCGTCAAGGCTGCTGGTGCCGGAAAGGTCGTCTGTCGTCTGTGCAAGGGTGACCATTTCACCGCCAAATGCCCATACAAAGATACACTGGGCGGTCTCGAAAATACAGGTGCTTTCCTTTTTTTTCTCTTTCTGTTTTATATCTTCTCTGACCTAAAGGTTTTATTATAGACACTGGAGCTGGTCCCGATGATGATTTAGGTCTTGGTCCTGAAACCTCTGCCCCCGCTGCGTCGACTGGTGGAAAATACGTTCCTCCGTCAATGCGTGGAGCAGCCGGTGCTGGTCGCGGCGCCGGCGAATCGATGCGTGGTGCTGGTAACCGTGATGACCTGCCAACACTGCGTGTCACCAACATCTCAGAAGACACCCAAGAGAACGATCTGCGCGAGTTGTTCGGTGTGTTCGGAAGGGTCGCCCGTGTGTATGTTGGACGAGACAGGGAGACAGGTGCTGGGAAAGGCTTTGCATTCGTCAGCTTTGAGGACAAGGCGAATGCTCAGAAGGCTATTGACAAGGTTAATGGTCGCGGATACGACAATCTTATTCTCAGTGTGCAGTGGAGTCGTGAGTGTTAATACTTTCTTCTCTATTGCTCTTTTTCTGATTTGTTCCTTTTCAGAACCCCGGCCAGATGGTCGATAGTTTATATTTCGCTTTTTTGCTGTATATCCAGGAATACAATTTACTTCTTCCTACACCTATCAGCCCCGAACAAACCGTACAGATAAAGAAATCGATGAAAATGGCATTGCCGTGAGGCCCGATCTATTGACCGTTTCTAGTCGTCTATTCGTCGTCAAAAAGTCATCCTAACAAAAGTCGTATATTGGATCACAAGGAATCTACAGCGGATCGGATGAGCTCCTCTGTGACCATCGATCGCGGCTTGATATTGCACTTGAACGGTTTCGGGAAGCTGTCAGATTTCAAGTGAGTTGTCTGTCTCGATCGCTCAAGTGACGTTGGATACTGACCATATCAACGCAGATTGGTATTCAACGACAGGCTCGATGGGCACCCCCTTCTCGAGTGCTGGAGAGATATCGAACGTTGCAAGAACCGTCGCGGCCGTTATCCAAAGCGCTGATACCGCAATATGATTTCCGGGGCATGTCCTGAAGAAATGTCAGCCTCTGTTATTCGTTTCTGTCTGCAAGATACGAGTTTCTTGCAAACCTTCTGCCAAATCCGAATGCCATCTCTACTGGATCTCGAACGTTCGGGTCGAGCTTCCCGTCCTTCAGGAAACGCTCTGGTTTGAATGATAATGGGTCTGGATAATCGTTCTCGTCGTGGAGCATTGCCCTGGACGGAAGGGAAAAAAAAAAAACATTTTTCAGTTTGTTTTTTTGTTTTCTATTGGACTTTTTTCGATGGTTGGCTCACCATGCATTTCCGATAACTAGTGCTCCCTTTGGGATATGATATCCGTTATAGACGTCATCTTCGCTGGCATAGTGAGGGATCGCTAAATGGGAAACAGATCTTATCATTTTGCTTTGATCACTTGGACCATTCCAGCTACTTACCTATCGGGGTCGCAGGTTCCCATCTACATTGTTTTTGTCAGACAGAGGCCCGATTCCAATAACTGAAAGCACGCACCTCAAGACTTCTTTGATCAATGCCGATAAATACGGGAGGTCGGGCTCATCACCAAAGTCAGGCAGCCTTCCCTCAAGGACTCGATCCAATTCTTCTTGAGCCTTGCGCTGGATCTCAGGGAAAAGCAGCATAGCAGCGAAAAAAGTGTGGATTGCCGATAACGTGGTGTCGGTCGCAGCTGTGAAAGGGTCACAGAGGGGTTGGTCATACACCGCCGCATTTCAGGTGATTGATTGTTCAGTCTTACCACCAAATACGATTCCTGCTGTGTCCTGAATGATCGCTTTCTGATGTTCAATGTCCCCGCTTTCATCTAGATTCGCCAGAGACACTGAAGTGAAAGAAACTTTTCCACGACCTGAATCCTGCAAACAATACTCGATGAACATCTTTCCTCGGTCACATTCAAACAAAGTGAAAAAAAAAGAACCACCAACCATATTCTTCATGGCAGCAGCGAACGGTACCTCTCGTGTATCTTCTTGCAACTTGCGCCATGCCTTTGCCTTCTTCTTGAACCCGGCACCAGGGAAGAACTCGGGCACATACTTGAGCACTGGCATCACATCGACCAAAAACGCGCCAGGCACTGCAACTTCTCCGATACTTTTGACCGCTTCACCGACAAGATGGAGATAAGGGTCATTCCTTTCTTGGATGTCCAGGCCGTACGCCAACGACATCGCCATCGCGCCAATCGCACTTCAAACGTCAAAACCAAAAGTCATGATGCCTATTCTTAGGAGCAGACAAAATCTCGACTCACTGTCGTGTGATCTCCAAGAAATCATCTGGCTTTCTCAAAAGTTGTGGAAGCATTTTTCGAATGAATTCGAGTTGGGTGGGCTGGTAGATGGGTGCATTGCCAGAGTGGAAATAGTGTTGGAACGCTCGTCGTCGTTCCCTCCAGGGTTCTCCATACACCATCGCGGACATTAGCCAATCCCAACCCATCCTGAAACCCGTCGATTAACAATTGACATTCCGATTTTTTTTTTCAACCCCACAAGGTCATTCCGAAAATCCGAATGGTTTGACTCACAATTCGCTCATCATTGTGAATTGAGGCCTGGAATCGCATGGGTCAAGGCTGGACTACAAATGAATACAAAATTATGGCGACATACCGACTGGAATACAACGTCGACCTTTTGTCAAAAAGATCGTTGGCTGCGTTGAACGAATTAAGGATGATGAAATCGCTTCCTGCGACGCTCATGTGAAGTATGTCGGATTCTACATCAGACGTTGCTGCTGAGACGAATAGCCCACAGAACAATAACATGGATCTGCCTACCGAAGGCTTTGCCCCATTGTGCGTATGTTTTCCATTCAAAGCTCGTTGGGAGGTCGAGCAGATTGCCGAGTACAGGCAGTTTTTTGGGACCAGGGGGGTATGGAAGCTGAGGACGCTTTTTAGTGCTTCTCAGATAGAATACGGCTCCGGAGAGAAGAGTCGCAAGCAATATGATCTCGTTCGTGACGGAAGGCATTCTTTCAAGAGTAGAACAAGAACAAGAACCCTCAGGATACCAACACTTGGCGATATATACTTTTTCGCTCCTTAACAATCTGGCAGGGCGTGTAAACCGTTCTTTAGCATTATGGTCATTTGTTGAATTCAAGGCAGGCAACCTTCGCTGTTTCATCTCTGTGCGAAAAAAAGAAAACACAGTGTGGAGTATGTAGTTCCTATCTTGGCCTTGCGTCCAGCAGGCGTTCGCGGTGGATACCCCTGGACTGGGGTTTTAGGGATCTCCTTCCAAATGAGCCACGAACGGCCATAGAAAAGATAAATGAGTCGGTCCGAAATCGCGCTGGTAGGGTTCAAAACACTTGCGGGCGAAGAAGAAGAAGATCTCTTCGGTTTGCCACCGGCCCAGCAGAACATAAAGAGTGACATTCAGTGGAAAGAGACTTGAGAGAGTGAGTTTTTATTGACAGCCATGAAAAGGGATAAGTAGGTTCCGCTTTAGTCAAGAAAAAGCCTATCATACTTCTGCCGGTCCTAGCCTGAATACCAAGTCAAGGTGGATTGGCTGGATTGGCGTTTAAGTGACAATAAGGAGTCCATGTGGATTGCAGAAAGAGAAGTTGAGAACATTACATCCGAAAAAAAGGTGAAGTTGATGGTGGGAATGGCAAGGGAGTAGAAAGGCTTTGACAGTTCGGATGTTCTAGATTTTGGGGTTATTTCCTGAACAAATCACGTCGCTTTGTTTTGATAATTTAGTTCTATGCGTTGCTCGGATGGATGAGAATAGACCCGTGACTTGGTCCGTATATGAAAGTCGATATACGGACCCGTATTTCTGAGCTTGAATCCCTGATCCGTTCGGTCTCACGTTCAGTTGCTACCAATAGGCTGGCAGGATGGACTCACCCTAAACAAACCGGCCCGTCCCCTGCCAAAATGTTCCGCTGGTCACGTTGTTTGTTGGCCCAAGCGGCGGTTTGACCGCTCTGAATAGGTCGACTACAACGCCATTTAAACGTTTGAATGTTCACGCTGAAGCTCTCTAGTTTGTTCTCTAGAATATAAGTAGAGACAATAATATCTGCACCACAACCTGTACCACAAAGCCCTCAACAGCCAAATACTTTCAAGTTTCTCCTCATGGACTACCACAAATATAGGAAGGACGGAAAGATGAGCGATTTGCAACTGGGGGGTTGCTTTCTCTCTGCGGGGGTGTAAATGTTATGCTAGCATGAGCTGAAATTATTAACATCAGTGAAATTGTCAAATTGGGCACCAAAGAAGTTAAAACGAGGAGATGAAGGCTGATGAAGGGATAGTTAAGCTTGGATTAAGCTCATGGATGATTTGGTTCTAGGCATTCTTGATCATTTTGTCTGTTACACTTGGGCTAACTATTCCCTGAACACGGATTTTCATCAAATGAGACAAATAAACGAACTTGAAAGATCATCTTCGAGTTCATTCGAGACGCCGAACGCGCTAACGACGCGTCAATTAGCAGGGAAACGTGATTGAAACGTGACTTCTGTTTAGGGTGAGCGGAACCCACCAGCCTATTGATAGCAGTTGAACGTGAGACCGAACGGATCAGGGATTCAAGCTCAGACGTACCAGCCTGTATATCGAGTTTCTCATATACAGGCTGGTCACGAGCCTACCCTAGCAGTACAAAGGGGAGCAAGCTCCCCAATAATGGGGCATTACCCCTATTATCGGCACATCCGGACCGTGTTTTTTGAATTTCATATCGCCTCCTTCCACAACTTCCAATTGGAACAACCTCTTTGATTCGCTTTTTTTACCCCGAAAATCATACTCTAATAGTCCAAAATAGCATCAAGACGCGTGAGGTTGGCATCCTTTGTTGATTTTTCGTCAAAAAAACAATTTTGAAGTTTCGTCAGGTCTCGTCTCCAACTTGTTGGAGCATCGAAAGTCTATCCATTTGGATCAGGTTCCACACCGATTTCACGACGACGACGACGACGGCCCAGATAACAAAACCACGATCAGCAAGATTGGGACAAGGCGGGTTTGACTGAACGACGTCACACGAGCACACACGACCACGGTACGCGCTCACGATCCCTTCCAGCCACCTCTATTCTCACTACATTCTCACTAAGACCTAGAAGACTCGAAAAACTTAACGATGGACTGTTGGTGTTGTTTCCCGTGTTTCGGGATATGTAAGAAGTCCAATCGAGACCTTGATATTGGTGTTGGGGACGAGGGTGAAGAATCAAGGCAAAGTATGGGGGAGAGGGAACCTCTCTTGCGCAAAGGTTCGCGCCAGACACCAGCTCCGGGTTCTGAGCCAGGGTATACATCGTCTGCACCTGACTGCACTCCGGGTACCGCGCTTTCCAAAAGCTCGGCGTTGCAACGAGACGCCTTCAGGGACCAACTATCCGACGTCCTAGTCGCCCTCAACACTGGCAAGGTTCCTTCACAGGGGCAGATCAACGGGGTTTTACGAGGCTTGTTGAGTTCTGGCGTGTTCGATGAGCAGGTACAATCGGAGGACGGATTCACGGAGAGCGAGATAGACAAAAACCTCCTCGGCGATATGCAAGAGCTGATCGAAGCCATGCTCGATTTCGGTGTGGAGAAAAACGGTACGCTTCGTTTTTTTTCGTGCTGGTAATTTATCCGACCTTACAATGATTTCTTTGTTTTATTTCATTTCATTTTTTGAAATAGGGGATGATAAACTACAGGAAATACATTCCGAACTCGTGTCTCTAATGTCCTCTGAGCTTGGCTTCGATACCACCACGCTCTTGAGTGCTTTCCGGACCCTCGCCCTCGCCGCCCTCGCTTCTCCTTCTTTCAGACACATCCTAAACCATTTCGGCAGCATATTCAAGCAATCTGCCTCTCAAGATGGCGAAAACCCAACGCTACAGAAGGAAACCATTGTCGTCACGATTCGAGAGGTTCGTTGGTTTACTGCACGGGATTTTTGTTTGTTTGCTCAAAAAGTGACTCCCCTCCTCCGTAGATAATCGACCGTATGCAGACAGATTACGCATCTAGGTGTGCCATGCGGGCCATCCTGATTCTGGTCCGCAAGTATGCACACATCCTTCCAGCACTTTCATTGGCCAAATCCATCGGAGAGACGACCACAGAAATTGACATCCCAGGACCCGCGCTGTCTCTGCTCAAAAACATCAAAGAGGTTCTGGAGCGCTGTGCGGGTGGGGAGTCACTCGACACGCTTCTCTCTGCGTTCGCCCTGGTTATGCGTGATTTACAGGAAGATGATAACAGCAAAAATGTAGATCAGAGGAAAGACGATGCTGCTCCTCTATCACCACCCATAATCAACGAGGAAGATTCGGCCGGGACAGTCGAGTCGGGAGGGAATGGAGAAGACACGCTCAAATCTCTTTCTCCCAACACCGAGACCGCGGCTCCATCTGTACGGACTGACGACACAACACCCGAAGTGGAATCTGAGGTTCCAGCACAACAATCTACACCACGACCTCCGGAACTCCCGAAGGAATTAACAACGAACAGCAACGGAAGTAATATAAACAACGATAATAACAAGAAGAAAACGAGCGCGAGGAACAGGAAAAAGAACCAAAAGGCCAAAATGAAAAAGAAACAAAAGGCAATGGAGAAGAAGGCACAAGAGTTGAAGCTTAAGTCGATTGATGGTCTGGCAGGCTCCGCACAGGACAACAGTGAAGATGAAGGGGATGATGCGCCCACGGGCATTGGAACAACTACGCACTCCAAGGATGCGGTCGAGGCATCGTCGTCATCCACTGGATTGCAAAAGACCCAACAACCTTCCAATTTCTCAAAACATCAGCCTGAGGTATCTCTGAGCGCATTCTTGACGCGTCTAGGACTTTTCCTTGATGACCTGCTTTCCGAATCGGAATCCGAAGATACCAACCCCTCAGATCCTTCATCAACGACCGAAAGCCGAGAGAGTGACGGAAGCTATAGGCAACAAAGAGAGGAGAACAACAAATCCCCACCACCAGGCCCGGTCAAGATAAACCCAACGGACATTGAAAGCCTGGTGGACGATGCCGTACATCTCTTCGTCGACAGAAAACAGGACTCCCAACCACCACTGCCCATTCACAGCCTCCTCGCCGAAGTCCATCACTTCACGCATGCTCTCGAAAATGACTACACATTTGCACGTCTTTGTGGGGCAGCTGGAACGTTCAGACGCGATGTGCATCTCGCGTGGGGTTCGGAGACATCAGCTCGCCGCCTGAGACAGTTCGCGTTAAAAGGACTGTTACGTGCTCTGCCCTTGCCCTTGCCTCTGCCCTTGACATTGTCGTCGAATCGCACATCCTTGCCGCTGACTTCACGAAGCGGACTCGGCACAACAAGGATCCCAGATGTAGAGCTGAAAATGGGTAATTGGCAGGGTGTGCTCACTGATCTTTGGGTATCTGGAAATTCGGGCTCGTGCCCTTCTATGTTTGGGGGAGGAGATGGCTCGAAGATTGGGTGGAAGCGGATCATGGAAGGAGCGAGAGTGGTCAAAGCTCGTCTGCTAGAGAATTCGGAAGGCGGTGTTGGGGATGACAGAACTTACGACGAAGATAATAATGATAACGATGAAAATAACGATAACGACGCCGACGAAACGACAACTTTGCTATCATCCACGCAACCGCAAAATCCAACGAAAAGCAAACGCAGGAGTCCAAGTAAAAGCACGGTCCGCACACAAACAACATACAACTCCAATGGGACGACCAGAGCCGGCAGTTCCGGTTCAGATCCAGGACACTCTCACATCGTCCGTCCGACCAGGCCACAAACGCGGCTACGAATGCGCATACAAGTTCCTCTCAACGACCTTGCACATCGCCACCCTCTCCGTATCCGTGCTGGGATGGAGAACGCACGCTATCGAGTATGTTACAATGGTCCTTGTAGTGGATGGGTCGGGTACGAGGACCAAGGTGTTCTGGATGTCGAATTCGGTGTAGGACACCTTGGAAAAGACAGAGAAGTCGAGGTCGAAGTTGAAGTTGACCTTGGACTTGAGGAAGAAGGAGAGGGAGAAGCAGCCTTTGCCAATGAGGGTGAGGGAGAGCAGCTCGTCGAGGCAAGCATCAAAGGAGGAGAAAACAAACAAGAAGCCAGTCAAAGCGACCTTATGGTGCCTTCGACGCTCAAATCAGCGAGCACTCTATCCTTGTATGGCACGTCTACCCCTCATTATGCATCCCCATCGGCACCCTCGTCGGATAGGGCATCTTCTCATCTCTCGTTGCCTCTTTCCCCCGGGGGACAAACACCAACCATGCCAGTCTCGGAGCTCGACGACAAAGCGTCAGCTGCCATCCCCGAAATCATTGTTAATGATAGCTCTTCAGAAGAAGATTCGAAGGAGGACATCCAGAATGAGGAAGCGGAATCACACAGGCCATCCTATACCACACAGCGCTCGGAGTTAGATTCCAATGGAAACGCAAAAACGAAGGGTAAAGGGAAAGAGCAAAGGCAGTCAAAGTCCATAAAGGTACTCTCAACAACCGTTGTGGATGTGGATCGGTTGGCATTGCAAAGTCAAGAGGACCTCGAAATCGACATTTCTCGTAAAGAATCCACAAGCCATCATTGGCCCACAACAGACCTGGTCATACGTCCGCTTGGCGGGAGCCGTGGGCCACTGATCGAGCAGATGGTTAGGCTTGCGGTTAAGAGATGGATGAGGAACATCATGGAAGACCTAGTACGGGAAGCGGTGGAGGAGTGGTTGAGGGGGTTTGTGGGTGGCTGTGAACGGGTGTGGGAAGTCGCGGAAAAGGTTTTCGGAGGAGAGAGCATGTTCTGATGTTGCAGGGTGGAAAACAGTTCTGTGGGGGTTGTGGGATCGAACAATGAGCAAACGAATGAGGAGAAGGAGAGAGGAAGATGATGAAGGTTTAAACGTTGATGATTAATGATCTAGTTCTGATTTTTTGTGAGGATTTCTTTTTTATTCTTTAAAATATTTGTTTGTATGTTCGAGTACGCTAGCCCCACTTGCTTGATCCATCGGATTTGGGAGAATAATGCATTGGTTTCTGTGCAGGAGATTAGGACATTGTATGGGGTGTGTACCGGGTGATATCGTCTATGGTAAACTCGCGAATTAAATAGTGGCGGCAGTCGTCGTTGCGGCCTCGGAGATCATCTCGGAAGACACTGGTGGAGGAGGAGGGTGGATGAGGAGGTTTCCCAGGCGAGGAGGGGAAGAACGGTTGATGAATTCCATTTTTGTGGGCAGCTTAGCTGCAGCTTGACGGAGGACTAGACGATGGTCAGTTCTCCTTATGAAAAGAACACAAATGAAGAGACAAACCATCCCGTGCGAGCTCTTCACGGATGGGTACACCTCCAATCTCAAAAATTACACGACCTGTGGGGACTCTGAAGTTGTTCATATTCTCCGGTCAGTGTTGTAGAGAAAACGAAGAAAGAGAAAAGACGGACCGGGTAGCCCAGAACTCGAAGGTTCCTTTTCCTTTACCCATACGTGTTTCGTTACCCTGGAATAGGTTCAAACGTTCAATTCCGAGAACAAAAGGAAGAGAAAACGAAAACGAAACATACCTTGATACAAACAGGGATATCCGGGAACACGCGCAAGTAGACTTTGCTGCCCTTGAGAATCTTCAACTTCTTCACAATCACCTCCTGAGCCGTGCTCAACTGTTTCGCCGACAACCGTGCGCCATTTCCTTTGATTCTAATCCCCCAGTCGCCATATGCCAGCGTTGTTCCCTTCGTCGATCCGCCAACGGGAACTGGGACCCGACCCTTGTGCCGTTTAAGGTGCTTGACCTGCTTTGGTGCAAGCACGGAGCGATGTCTGGCTTGTATAAGTGGTTGGACGCCTTGTGGTACAGAAATACGGGACGAGGAGGACGGCGAGAGGCTCAGCGCCCCCAACCGCCGCGTGAGGGAGGAGAGAGAAAACATATTGGTTGATTATGTAATCAGTTTCCTGGTTCAAAACCGTCCCACACAGCGATTAGGCCTCAACGCAACCCTCAATGTAGTGTGTCCTTGGAACAACCTTGGAGATCTCACAAAAAATGTGGATCCCCACCGGGCAGTCCATCTTCGACTGTATTAAAAAAGTAAAAGGTTGAAGGATTCCATGCAATCAGACCCCCAGTGATCTTCTCCGAAGTGTGAATTCGACAAAATATGGTCTTTATCAGGTACCGTGCTACATGCTCACTTAGAAAAAGGAGACTAGAGTCCCAGTCGATCTTATTTTACCCTAAATAAGTAATTCACTTGTGCTGTCCTCTGCTTGGGTTGGTCAGAAGAGAGCCTGCCCATTTGTGACCTGGGCGCTTAAATGAATACGTACCACCACAGTAGTATAATATGTTTCAAACCAACTTGACTGATCTTACTAGTAGTTGAAATGTAATTGAGCTAAATAACTGCTGTGGACAAATTAAAATCGTTATACTTTGAACTCGAACATTTGAACTCGTGCGGTTGCGAGAAGCCACACTAAAAACCATCCGCTTCCCAAATACGAGTGAACCGCTCGGCTTCTCGTTCGGTGACATCGGTCCAGTCGTCAGACTCCAATTCTCCCTTGACATCCTTCCAGGATCGCACGTCGAACCTGTCGCCAGCCCATTCGCCTTGGGCTAAAGTGTCGGCTTCATCCCAGGACATGGCCATTGAGGGGTCTGGAGACCATCCAATCCTGCCCATAAGAATATGAGCTAGGCCTGGTGATTCCGTAACAGAGGAATCCTCGAAATATTGCAACCTGCCATTTCTATCAAGGGTAGGAATTCCCTCCGAACGAACATATAACTTCTTGGTGAGGTTGCGTAGGACTCCGGTCCCGGAATACTTGACGCCCGCGGGGTACTCACGGTACGATCTCGGAAGCGCTGGTGCATTGTTACAGAGGAATTTGGGAGATTCAAGTGACTTGCAATCCTCGGAGGCCAGAACGCTATCCGGCCAATCGTTGACATAGTCTCCAATGCAGATGATACGATTGCCAGCCCAGGAAATGGGTTCGGGCACCTCTCCTTCGGGGAAGAGCCAGGATCTGTCCTTGCGGTCCTGGCTATCATCATATCCAGCTTCGGGTACGGCAAGGAGTTCGATTAAGGTGCCTTGGGAGGTCCCATACCCTGACTGAGGAAAGGTCTCGCCAAATTTTGAGCCGCCAAATTTCTGGCGTTTGTCGATATTGAGGAATGTAAAGCCCTGTCCCATTGTTGGTACTTGGTCCGGGTGTGTCAGTCGCACAAGTTGTGAAGTTTTTTGAAGGGTGTTCAACGTTCGGATTTGTGGTCGATGGTGTTGGAGAAGGTTGGAGAGAGTAGAAGTTGGAGGAACGCAAAAGTTCAACCAAAGGTTCCTAAAAGGCTGAACAATAGACGAATTCAGTGAGATTCATACTCCGTCGGCCCATCACAACTCTCGGATCAACGGCTGCCTGTGCATTGTGTCCGCTCGGAGTGACAATCTGGGTCGCAAGCTTTCAACGTTTAACAATCATTGTCCATTTTTCACTGACATCATGTGGCAATGACAATGTGGCATTGTCGATAGGTATTAGACAGAAATATTAACTGCAGGAAAGATCTTCTGCCTTACGAGATGGTGGAATAAGCAAGGAATAAGCCTGAGCAACCAAGAGAAAGTTTTCCGAAGTCCACTACCGTATACTTTCGCTATCCCCAGAGCGACAGCGTCGCCACGGCCTTCTTGAGAGTGCTCTAGTACCTGTAGAAAGATAGAATCCATGACATCTTCCAATGAAAAGAAATAACATTTCAGACCCTTAGTTCGTAACATGAAATGGAGACGGGAAGGCGAATAGAGCAACATTCATTCTCTCGGGTGCCGGTGATGATCGACGACAACCACTGTCATTCGGCGGATGTGATAAATGAAGATGGTGATAAAAAGTGGGACCCTCTGCGTCAATTTTTAAAAAAAAAATTGCGTCCACGATCCGTGTAGGCAGCCTGTTATACACCATATGAGGTGTGTTGCGGACCCAAGAATGACAGTTATCAACGTTACCAGCATCTCAGATCTGAGGCCTGAGGCTCTGAAGGGCCTGGGCGACTCGAATCGCATAGAAGAAGAAATTCAATAAAAGCCGTGGGTTTGTCTGAGTAAACTTGTCAATTGCGAAGGAGGGCAATCTTTTGTTTAAGTCACTAGCAAGGATCATTAATGAGTACTGAGTACTTGAGTCTTGAGTAAGTATATGAGCTTCAAGGTGGTACCAAGGTGGTACTCGACTTGGAAGAGCCGAGTTACAGTATTGAGTAAACTCCAAAAACCTTAAAATTTAAAAGGAAATTATTCAAACTCCGCCTGGTCCCTGTTTGAACGAGACGGTGAGGAGCGCAGCTCCTTGCGGTTGAGTTCTAGACAAGGCGCTCGTGTACAAGTCTTCGTAGTATAGCTGTTTGGTCATAGGTTGAGTTATTTTGTACAGCCTTTCCCAGAGTTCGAACTTCGGTGTTCGAACCCTGCGGCTGATAGGTTCGGAGCAAGCCCCTTGCTCGGTCCGGTTCCCGGACCCCTTCGCAGAAGGGGCTTGCTGCATAGTCCCACGTTATGGGGAGGGCGTCTTTCAAGGCTTTACACTTTCCACAATCAACGCGCTCTAAAAATTCTTTCTGTACTATCATGTATATCATATTATACATACATTTACATGTTTACATATTTCACATTTTCATTACAATGTAGCCATCCGGTCTAATCAAGTACTTGAGTGGATGGCTGAGTTCAGCCTAGCTAAACTACCATCCAACAATATTATATCACAAAGAAATTGTCATATATGTGCTCAGATATTATTTTACTGTAATCCTGGATGGTTTTTGATGATACAGAAGGCTATGTGGACGCGTAGTGCAGCGTTTTGTGAAGGATCACAACCCAATTGACAAATTTCTCACGGTACTCACGCGGCCATATGTACGGTGTGGGCGCGCCGCGTGCTCAGTAAGAGGCAATAATCAAGTCCTCGCTTGGTCCTCGCCTTGGATTTTTATTTCCGTCAACATCATCGCCCTATTGACAAATACCGGAAACGCCTTAGAGGGGTTCTCCGTTGGTGCTAAATGGAGGAGCGGTGTAATGCAACGCCCTCTAGCACAACGGTTACTACACTCAAGTTGCACTTCGTGAGGGCGAGATTCAGCGCCAAATTGTCTTTTTGTTCATCATTCATGTAAATAATTCACTTGACTCTTTCTCAGAAATTCCATACCTTCATCTTCGAGAGCAACTGCTGTACAGTAAAAGCGTCAGGGCTTACCAGGATGTCAATGAAGTTGGAGCTATTTTTAGTTTTGGTGATGGGAATTTGGCAAGATTTCGTTGATTTCGACCTTTCGGAGCGTGTACCAAGAGCATACAGCAATCGGCATACATTAAAAGTACCAACATCGTCTCAGATATCGTTAATGAGCTTACAACCAAGTTTTTAAAATATTAGGAGCAGTTCTTGTATCACAGTGACCTGTGGTTTATTTGAGCCCAATATACCCCATCAATGTAGCTATAATGAGACACTGAGAGGAGATATAAGCATAGAGAAACCGTTGATATCTAGGAAATATGTAACAGTAAATTTGGTACTGATATTGTGTAACGATATCTGTTGAAATGGAGGCAGGCGTCGCGAAAGAATGCCCCCCCCAGAATGGTGGACTATGCGGCAAGCCCCTTCCAGGATTTGTTCCAAATATTTGATCCGACATCAAACTCACATACTCCGATTGAAAATCTCATACAAACAAATACCGGCAGGGGCTTGTTCCGAGCCTATGCGGCTGACAGTTTTTTATACCACATGTTAGCTTTTGACTTTCCGCCCCACTCACGTGGTTGCCTATTTGAGAAACCATTATCTAAGACACCAAAAACGGCAATGTATTGATGGCTCAACTCGCAGTTCGTTTGATCAGCTCATCTCATTGTTCGCAAAACAATGGAAAATATTCAAAAATATGAACAGCACGTTTATCACACCTTTCGAAAGAACCACCACCATCCCATTCCTCCATCCCTCATACCTCTCCCCCTCCAACGTTGCCCACCACCGTTTCCCGCCTTTTTTCGTGGTGACCTCGCAAGTTCGGTTTGCCGGCAGCCCACTCCACCCCCCCTCACGGCGGCTTTGAACCACGCTCGCGGCAATCGGTAATTATGCCACAATGTGTTGCCACACGCGTCTCACGACTAGGGCTGCCACCCGAAACCGTGTCCGCCGGCAGACGGCATGCCGGACCCGGCTGAAGGTGCCGAACCGATCCAAGGTTCAACTTTGCCTTACACGGTACCGACATTACCGGCCGTCTACCCGTCATGGCAATGACAAAACGGCCGTCGACGGCCGCCGACGGGTTCGGCCATTCATCTGGAATTTGTTGTGAAGGTTCCTTTGCAAAGTCTCAGTGTATCGTAGTTACAATAAATTATATTGGTGCTGAATCATGAATGTGTTAAAAATCAAAATTGTTGGTTCAGATTGGATCACGTGGGGTCGTTCAAGCTGAGTTTCAAAAAATTCAACAAGATCAACAAGACTATCTCTTTCCAAATTCCTATCTCTTTGATCAACAACGTTCAACGCGTAATGCTAACCCCACACGAATATATGTGCCGCTAACCCCACACGAACATATGCGCTGCTAACCCCACACGAACATATGTGCCTCGTCGATTGTCGCCTGAAGAATGGAGGGTGTCGTGGGATTGATCATCGAGTGCGATTCAGAGGGACATACCTTCAGTCAGCCAGGTGCATATAGTAGGTTCTGTTGTTTTCGGCATTCCTCACGCATACTAACAACTTTGCTAGGCAAGGAAAAGATCAGCTCGATGTCCTCAAGAAAGTGTTCAAACACACTCACAGCGAGGACGGCGCACAGACGAGATGTGGGCGTGAGTATCTTTGTCCTTTGTCACTTACCCTCCTCGCACAATGGCGACCTGCTCATATTGCGCCCAGCATTGCCAGCGCCGTTTGGAGGGCATCGATGGGAGGCGGCGCGCTTCGGTATCGGTGTCTTCGAGGCCAGGAGAATGTAGGCTAGAGGGAGAATGGTGAGTAACGGGTTAGGCATCCTTCTCGTCGCTGTTGAACTGACCCCTATTCAGTGTTTCAACACTTCCTCGTCGTTGTCGTCACATGCTGTATCAACCACAAACATTGCGAGGTGAGAAGACGAGGGTTGGCCGTCATCAACGAACATTCGTCGTTGGAAACGTGGGTCTCGCTGTCACACAACGGCAACCTGCTCATATGAGGTCCAGCATCACAGCCCGTTCGTCGAGAGGCGCACTTCGATCAAGGAGACCTCAGTGGAGTTCGCTCAATGTCTTTGGTGCCAGGAGAATGGAAGCTAGGGTTCAAATGGTGAGTAATAGGCCTGTACATCATTCTCGTTTCTGTGAACTCACCTATTTCCAGCAGTTCAACACCTTGTTGCTCAAGCAATGGCTGTCGTAAATTAGTTTTATTTCCCTTTACTACTGGTATCTCTGTTTTGAAGTTAAATAATTGCATTTTGTTCATATCAAAACCGTGTTTCGGCCGTCGACGGCCGGTATTTACCCGTGCCCGATCCGATTACTGAAGTTTCGTTGAGGGAGCCGGCCCGGGCAGGACTGGTTCTCACCCGGCATTGACCCGTTTTCAGACGGCCGGTGCCGTACCCGGGGCGGTTGGCAGCCCTACTCACGACTTATGCCTTCACACATTTCCGCGTACCTCCCATCATTGACACTGTGTAATATGGCCATCTATTACTATGTAGCTTCTAGTTTCATGGAATGGGTATAGAGCTAGTAGAATACCTATTGCCAGTGAGGTATTCCTTATGCCAACTCAGGCTGCTAAGCACAGATAAATCATATACATAAACCATACCTTTGAATATATATTATATTTTGG
>JAIFHD010003093.1:0-19068 GCA_019721455.1 Psilocybe mexicana
ATTTGGCCCATTTCTCTTTCTGAATTAGGGATTTGATTACACCTAGAGTGCCTAACATACATCCCTGATGTTACTACTTACTGATTTATCTCAGGAATACGACGTTCGGCAACGTTTCAAACGATGTCGAATGAGCGGAAACCGCCGGACCGGGATTTGAAACTCCGCAACAGGCGATTACGCGTCGCCTCGATCAACGAATCGCTTGGTTCAACCTCAACCTCACCTTTGTTACCCACTTCGAACGGCCATCGTTACACCACGGAAATACGAAGAGGCACCGGAAAAGGGGTTTGGGGAGTTGGATACAAGGGGAGACCCCGGATGGGGAGACCCAATAGGTGTGTTTTCTCATCCTGAGTCTTTGTTCAAATAATCTCGCTATTTCTTTTTCTTTTTTTCAGGTGGATCATATCTATTGCCTAGGACATCAGCCCACCCCTTTACCCGATAGAGGGGGCGGGTTTGACACAACAAATGACCCTCAACACCGACTCCAACCAACCTCGCTATGCCACCGTCATTGAGGCGGCATCATTGCACACGACCAGCCCTTTCTCTCGCGCGGATGACACTGACACCGACACCGACACCGACAATGACGAGGAGCATCGCTCTGCTCCTCGTTGTCGTGTACCAACGCTGCACAGCTCGACCCACTTCCCAGTCCTCACGGCGTCCCCAAAACCACATACCTTCGAACCCCTCAAGCTCCCACTCCAACGGTATTCGAACTCACCACGTCTACGGGGACCGCGATGCCCACATCACTGCTGTCAGCGACGAGCGAAGCAACCTTCGCTCGTCTCGTCGAACCCTCCCAACCCCAACAGGGTGCACGTACAACGACACACCGCGAATGAGAACGAGCCCTTGCTCGTTCTCTTCGCGTCCCCTTTCCGCCACCCAGAACCTACCCGCGGTGTCAAAGGATAGAGAACGACCGTCGTGGTCGTTCTCTGTCAGCGTCTGCGATGAGACCGAGAGACGACACCCACACCGACGAGGAGGAACATCAAGCTCCTCGTCGTCGTTTTCCTCGCGCGCAGACGACCATACCGAAAGGAGGAGCATCGTTGCGGACGGCACACGCACCATCGAGGAGGAGCTCCTCCTCATCCTTTTCTTCGCAGAGGTCGAGCATTTGCTCAACCTTTGCGCTGTTTCGCTCCGCGACCACCCACCGCTGACTCTAATGATGGGGGACGAGCTGTTAAGCTCGTCCTCCTCGTGATGTTTTCCCCCACCGCCTCTCCGGCCCTAACAACGGAGGTCGAGCATTCACTCGATCTCCTCGTTCTTTCTCTTCGCCAACACCTGTTGCCAGCTGTAACGACGTCGCTTTCTTCGTTTTTTCTTTTTGTCACCGGCCATGATATATCAATATATAACATTTTTAAACCAATTTTACATTTCCTGACCCTGTCCTAAGAACCGGAGATAAATTTTGCGTCAAGATCAACCAGGTTCCAGAATTGGAAATGTACGTTTATTAATAGATTGTCTGAAAACTACATCCAACCTCGACGACTTCCATCCAGCCTTTCGTCATCGTCCCGACGTGCGCAAAGGCCAGAAATGGCATGAATAATATTATAAGGCCCTATTTGGCCGCTTTCCCCGACAAAATCCGCCCAGTACAGCGAGCACCAGCCTTTTTGACCCCCGCCCATTGATCCTGGTGGCCCCAAAGGGGTGTTGATCAATGTTTGGCAACACCAATGGCAACAACCATGCCCGCCCCACCCCACGGCACCCACGGCAGTCTCACACTCGGGAAGCCATGGGCAGTTTCCGGTGGGGATGCATGATAGCCCTTGGGCAGTTGCCCAGTATCATGCATGAGACTGGCACATAGAGGTGATAATAATACAAATACCATTATGTTATGTACGGAATATATACATTTATGAATGCTCATGCTACAAACACATACTAACAATCATAACATGACATCTACACCTTAACATAAATTGCACAGGAAGCCTGATTATTACCAGAATAATACAAATCCATATCATTAGAAGTACAGACCCCCTCGTGTCTCATGTTACGACCCAGAGTCATACCATCATGAAACCAAAAATGGTTACCTAATGTGAAGACACGAGAGGTGAAATGGTGATTTCCAAAATATATAATACCTTTCAATCTGAAGGTGTGTACTTCATCATGCAGTTTTATGGTGAATTGTGGTTCTATCATTAAATGTGTGTGTCTACTGAACTCAAAAATAAACATGTCCGGTATTTTGCGTATACGACATTTCATTTTTAGTGATAGATCACATGAAGAACATGTTTGACGCTCTACACTACCTCTCTGAACTGAAGTTAACCAATCAGCAATTGATGCAAATTGGCAGGTGTCCGCAGTCCACATCATAGATGTTGATGAATTTTGAAATCGCTTGTGTCTATTTGGGCATTCAAGATATGTGACTCGTAGGACTGTGTTTGTAGAACATAACAAGTTCAATATGTCATACAAGGATATGTACTTGCCAAACCTAAACAGAACATTATTCTCATTTTGCATGAAGAGCCGAAAATCATCTCGTACTTCCTCAAATGAAACTCCCTCACGATCCATTTTTTCAAACCCATCTACAATATTATGAATAAATGGGTTTTGATATTCTTTCCAGATATTAGACCAGACATTTTTATTCTCAGACCATATATGATATAATACAACAAATATTGTATCATATCCACAGCTATTATTACTCCATATGATGCCTTTGGGCATGTTATCAATCACGTGCATAGGTAATACATGTTCAGATTTATCTATACATAATCTTTTAGCCATGGGATATTCTATGGTATCACATTCAGAAGTATCTGTATGATCCAATTTTCTCTTTAGACAACCTGTAGCCACTTTATTATTGCTGTGTTTATAAGCATCGTTGTCACTATCATTGTGGGTAATTTGTTGTTTAGAAATAGTGTCATAAGATTCGGTCATAAGGAATGGATCACGTTTTGACCAACGGATGGCCTTAGGCACGGTATTTGGAACAAAATGTTCACCTTTCCATTTTCTAAAAGCATGTATTAATTCATACCTTGTTTCTCCCACCACGGAAATATCAATTTTGTTATTATAACGGAGAGAGCTAATGGCATCCAACATTTCAAGTTCTCTGAATTCCTGTCTCAAGGCACCTGAGCACCCACCTGTGATTCTACTAGGATCAAATCCCTGAAGAATAATAGTCCCAGCTGCTGTTGAACTCCTGGACAATGCAGTATAATAAGCCTGGTGAGACAGCAAATTATTCAAATCAACAGTATTGCTATCTCTCGTTTTTCCTTGGGATGCATAGTCTGTCATGGCAAAATTAGGCAGCACCTCGACCTGCGTTCTGGATACCCAAATGTTTCTGTCTTCAACAAGAGCACACGAAATAGTATTGGTTGTTGCAGAGATAGGTACTACGTTCTGAGGTAAACCTTCAAATTGTACTATAGAAGGAGGATCTTTAAGTTTGACAAAAAGGGTGTCAAGACAAGTTTGTCCAGAAGAGCCTTTCTTTGATTGCCATCCATGAACAAAACCTTCCTGTCCCTTTGTAATGCACAGTTCAGTGGCAAAATTGTGTCTAATCATTATCGGCAGGCCAATGCACAAACTAAGCTTTCCAGCAATATGTTTGTCAGTGGTTGAAGGTGGCTGGTTCCATAATACATGTTGTATTTGACGGGACAGTGTTTTTATATATGAGGTTTTATTATCTGACTTCCCAGGTATATGAGACGCCTTCTGCTTGAAATTTACAGTGTCATCAGAATAAAAATCAGTCAGTGTCTGTTTAGTTTCTTTTGCAAATCTAATAGATCCCAATCTATTAGCTTCATCTTTATGTATGTTCTTTGCAGTTATTACAGATACATTATGAAATTTTTCATCCATTACGCAGGGCTTTCCAGGAAGACGAGTAGATATTCGGGACCTCAAAAAAGATATGTCTGCTGTTGTACAAGACTTGTATCTCATATTTTCAAGTGCAGTTCGGAACTTGTTGTCATCCTCCGTCTGCTCTTTCTGACGCATATTCTTGCGTAAAATAACAACAGTTGTTACCTGATGCCATATAGCTTTCCCCAAGGCTTCCTCCTGAGACACTTTACTTGAAGAGTACAAACCAATATGTCTGCCATATAACGAAATTCTTTCTTGGCCAACAGCAGGAGGCAGCTGAGCAAAATCACCTGCAAAAACAAAATTAATTCCACCAAATGGTCTATCATGCACGTTTAAAACTGTAGATAGTCGATGACTTATCTTGTACATATTGCGTGCAGACAGCATAGAAACCTCATCCATAAATATGTATTCAACACCCAGAAGACGGGATTTTATTTGAGGCAGGTTACCTTTAGAACTGTATTCATTGATACCAAATAAATAGTGATAGGTCGATCCACCCAAGAGTGCAGCAGCCGAACCTGTTGGTGCTACAATAGCAAATCTGTGTGACTCATTGCGTCTATTGAATAAACATGAAACAGCTTTAAGAACTCTCGATTTTCCGGTTCCACCTATTCCACCAAGATACATTTTTAGCTGATGTCCTGATTGTGAACACACATGGTTTGCAACAATTCTAAAGGCTCGTTCTTGTTCAGCATTAAGACTGAATTCCTCCACAATGGTGTTTATATTTGCCATGTCATTGTGAGTCGTACATGTGCTGGTTAAATAAGACTTATCAACAATTTTGACAAAATTCGGATCACGGTTGGTACAACCCACAGGCGCATGATTGTCTGAACCAGCGTCACTAACCCTCAAGTTAAACTCATTGCGTTTATCAATTGTTTTTTGTCTAAGCCTCGCCGTCTCGGCCTTCCATTCTGCACCAGTTACAACTTTATTAGGAATAAAGACATCGAGATTTGGGCTTTCCCCTATGTCTCTTTCCTTAGTCCATCCTGTTGAGTTGAGCAATCTGTTGATCTCAGCAATATTTTTCTCCCGACCTCGTTGCGCACCTGTGGTATAAACAGCATCTAGATCCTCATCCATCTCCTCTCCATCAGCTAGATGAACACCTGCTGGATCCTTGGAGATAGTATTATTAAGATCATCAAAATTATCTTCCCAGCTGCCTATAAGCAATGGATCAACTCCTCGTTTGAGTTGAGCCCGATAATCGTCACGGGCATCTAAACACTCATATCGTATATTAAAATGTTTCATTAATCGAAGCTGCCATTCCGAAAAGCAATGATTTGCAAAGGCTTCATCCCATGTAATATTTGCGGACTTTAAACTGAAACCATTCCTCCACGGTTTGAATAAACACAGCATAGTAGAACAATAATACTCTCTATCACCCTGATCACTGCGAGGTAAACTTCCGCCAATAAAATTAGGAACATTATGTATATATTTAGCATCAAACTTAGATGCATGGCTAGATGACAAAGGGTGTTCTGAAGTAAAAGTAAACATGTTCCGTCTCTTATTACCAGAAGGTATGTCAGCAATATTATCAACAATGGAATCAATTATATCAACAGCTCTTTTAGTACATTTTTTAATATTATCGCTTCTTTTATTACTTTTGTAGTCTTCTGTAATGTATGAATAATCATCTGCCAAATTATTGTTTTGAGCAATATCATCATTAATATCATTAATAGAATGAAAAGACCCATCACAAGAAGCTGCATCCTCTGTGTCATTTGTTTTTGCAGACTTATTAGCCTTTGAAGTTCTAACCCGATGATATTTAGAAATAAAATCATATAGGTTTATATTTTCCAGATCAGATGACCGATATATGTAGTCGTGGACAGGCGAAAGACCCACAAGATCGCCTTGTTGTTTGATTAATGTTAGTGTATGTTGAGTATCAGGGTCATTAAGTTGAACAGTGTCGGACGGTGTCGTGTTGTCTGCAAAGCAATTTAGTGCTTCGGCTACATAAGATTTCCAATAAAATGGTACAAATTTATGGCTTGTGTAGTGATCAGGGTTGTTGAGTAGGTACATGCATATCATGGGGGAACCCATTTCAGCTCTTGCACTGAGCAAGTTAACAACTTTTGTCATAAGAAGTCTTGCCTTGTCCTGCATGGGCTTGGTGCCAGTAAGTATGTCTGTATTCTTATGAAAAACAGATCTGATAGAGTCAAATATTACATGAGTTTTCAGCGTGCTTTTGGTTATGTAATCAGACACATAGATGACTACAGCTTTGATTGCAGTTCCTGACATCAAACATGTTACATCCGTATTACATCTGAATAGATAAGTTACAATTGGGGTGTACGTATTGAGCCAGGGTTCCAACTTTTTAATATCAATTGTTCCTGTAAAGATATTCACAATAGAGTTTGGTACAATGGTACGTGGGAATCTAGCTTTGCATTTACCCCATTTATTGTCCATGCAACCAGAGGCTGAACCTTTTTTTCGGGAGCCATCTTTATTGACATTACGGTTACAATTATGGACGTTTGATCTAAATAAGAGATCATTGACTGTGTCCTTAAAATAAGTTAGCCAGGATGTCCAGACATCACATTTAGAGCAATCAACCAACGGCTGCGAATTACTAGTGCTAATTTTTGTATGCGGTAACATAGCAGGATCATGCTCAAAAGTTTTACCACTCCCCATGTGTGATGCACAGATCGGAGGAGGTGGAATGGGCAGAGTCTGTGTAGGGTCCTTGTATGCTGTCTCCTCTTGTTTGCTTGCACATTGCTGCTCTACATCCTTCAATTCACTGGAAATAAATTCTCCACAATGACAGCTCTCTAGCCAGTCCACAACTTTTTTATTCCATTCAGAATCAGCCTTCATAAGTTTATCTTTCATTTCTTGTGGTGTTAGAGAGTTCTCTATCCACAAAAGCATGTGGAGATGAAGTGTAAGTCTTCCTTGCTGTTCTACAGTTCCATAGTAGCCATTTGTTGTTCCATATAAACCCCTGTGCTTGGACTTGACGCCAAGCACATCGGATATGAATGTTTCTACAACAAAATGAAAAAAACGTGCACCAGCCACAGGATTACCACACACATTTCTTATTCGCTCGTTATATGGTATCAGATCAACTTTAAACTCTTTATTTGTTCCAGCATAGTATATACATATGGGATGATGGATGTCAGCAGGAGAGAGAGTAATATACCAGGATGGAGCACCTAAGAAATTTATTAAAGACCATATTTCATTACGCATGTACTTTTTGCTTGTAGTGGATCCTTTTACTTTTCCTGCCACCGCATCTAGATCATGCATTACTTGAAAGCATTCCTTTTCTTGTTCTGACGCTGGGCTGTAATATTCTCCAGACATAAGTTTATCTGTGACTTCCGAGAGAACGTTCTGATCTAGGTCTAGTAAACGCTTGCTAATACTATGGAATCGTCTCTGTTGGACAACAAGAAAACTACGATTACTGCATCGCCGTATTTGGCTGTGACAAAAGGCTATAAAAGGGAAATATACATCAGTCTGGAAGCGTTTGTCATGATACATCAATGCCCACCTTATATGTGCATCATTTGAAATACCTTCTATTTCCATTCCACCAAGACCATAAGGGTACAAACAAGGAAACATTTGTGGATACAGATGTGGGTCATGCCACATACTCACAGGTTCTTCACTGCGACCTATGGCCAGCATTTTGCCACCATTGTTCAGATGCTGAAGAGCCATGGCTTTAACGGTGTTTAAGGGCATAGTATCCAGAACATCGGTTGTCAATCCATGTACAGAAAATGAACACTGACCCTCATCTGTACCTGTATCCTCCTCATGATCAAACACACTAGTTCCCTCAGGAACCTTGTTAGATAATGATCTGCGATATTGAACCGATACAGGTATTTCATTGTCTGCGTAAGAATTTATATTGTCTTGAGATATTTTTATATCGGCATAATCAGAATGGTTGAGACGTAGCCATTCTAAGGCCTTCCAGACTCTGTTTCTGGACACTAAAAATGGTGTTCGATTAAGATCCTCTTCTGTGGGCTGTCGAGGGCCGGTAAACATTATTGCCAGTACATCATTAATTTCTTCTGAAGGAGGTGGAAGGATGTCATATACCTTTGCTACAGGAGACTGAAAAGCAACAACATTGGCAGTCATTTTGCGCATGCCAGAGGCCACTTTTACGAAGCAGCAGGTGTGCCTGATTTTTGCAACCAGTAATCTCTCTACAAAGGTCAAACAGGCAAGTTCCGGGGGCACTGGTCCTATCCACAGGCCTTTAGATAAGGCCATTCTTGGCACCTGACCTTTTCGTACAGAAAACCGACAGTCATTACATATGTCACTGCATGTGTAATCTATAACTGGTCCTGATAATTCTTGTACTGTATCCCGATCACATTTTCTTTCCTTTCTTGTTACCCCTTTTGAATCCAAGATATGCAGAAGTCTTTTAACATGTTTGAGTTTTGATAGCTTCAACATTGGGGTCAACTGTCCACAAACAGCACATCCAGACTCTTCAATTTTATTCCTTAGCATTTTACTGCAAGCGGAGGACAGCACCTTATGTCCAAGCTCGTTGGTAAGCGGTTCTGGAGGAAATGGGGTGTCACTCAACCTGACAGTGTCATCGGTTGTTGTCTTTGGACTAATAATCGATTCAGTGGCAGGCAAAGTATTGTTATTAGTGCCAACAGGCATTTCAGTCAGGCTATTAGCCAGGTGCGCAGTGGATGTGGTTGATGATGCCCCATGTTTGATGCTTCCGAGAACAGGTGGAGCAAGAGGAGAAGATTTTATGTCAGGAACTTTGAGAGGAGTAAATTTTATGACATCAGGAGCAATGAGAAATATTGACTGATGATTGATGCAGGAGGGACATGAGTGATCGCGCACTTTACTATTCAAGGTTGTTCTGTCTGCTCTTGAGACCCCTTTTATTTCATGCTTTGACAGAATTTTCCTAGCATGTATCATGGTCACAAGAGGTATAAGCTCCTGAATTGAAATCTGAGCATGAACATATTTCTGATCTTGATATTTGCTCAAACCATAATCATCAACATGGTCCACATATAATATTCTGCACTCTTTGTTGGACGGAGGTGTGTGTGTTGAAGATACACAATGCTCTATGTGTCGATATGTTAAGACCCGAGGCTGATATCCGCCGTACTGTGTTATGGAGGTGTGGACATCAGAAGGCCTGTAATCGTCAGATGATGCCATCGAATCAGAGCTATGTTGGGCATTAGTAGGGTTTGTATGGAACACACGTAGATATCGAAATACGTACGGTTCACACAGGATGCCGAACAGGAGTATTTGAGAAAGGAATTTAAGGCTACATTTGGCACAGCCATACAGATAAGTAGGACAGTGTAAGGGAGCTCTTATAATGCTTCTGAATGTGCGAGCAGACCGGAACACCAGATGCGATATGCGCTCCTTACAAGAGCCGGTTACATACCTAATGTGGTGGACACCTCTTCCTGTTCTGTGTATATGGTATCTTGCAACGCACGCGCTGAAATCGTGTTTCAGCATGTAATAACGGGAGAGATAAATAACTATTAGTGTCACTGTTTCCCTGGGTGACCGCACCCGACATTCAACACTCAAATAGCACAGCAGGAAGGCTGAACAGTCAAGATTGATGCAAATGTTTATTCCAACAGAGTAAAGGCGATATACAAGCCGGAAGAGATGCGACAGAGGCAGCCTCCTCACATATGAAGCATGAAAGTAGATGAGACACGGGGGGGAAAGCATAGAGCACCCTGTCGGGCTGGCATGCAACTCAGCGAGCGTTGAATAATACCCGGAAGGGCTGGTTTTCGAATGCCTAAGCGATTGAACAGACACCGAACAGGTCTCTGCGATGAGACGGTTATGGACAGTACAGAGCTGGAACACCAAAAGGTCAGAAAAACAGTAAGAAGTAATCAGGTTGCGGACGTACGGGCTGAGAGATAATGGCAGCACGTTTGCGCTTGTAGCAATCGCGTCGGAATGATGTCTGAGCATAATGAACGAACTCTAAATGAGGCTCGTTGTTGGAAGGAGCACGAGCAAGAAACGACTGTAGTATCGAAAGGTCAGAACGTATGCAGGATCCACCGCCGCAAAGAATAACGTGCCGTTTGAGCGGTGATATTTCCCTGTACGTGCCGAGTGGAATCGAAGTCACAGGTGCTGTGGTATTCGGAATTCACAGGAGGGAACTGAGCCGATTGACGAAGCAGTCAGGGTCTTAGAGAGCGAATCTTCAACAAGAGGACATACCATGGGCAATAAATACGCAGCTTTCCGAGGCGTTGGATACGACGGTCCGGTCTGAGGCAAGAGCAAATCCTCGCGGCAAAGTAAAAACGGTACTGAAAGTGCCAGACCTGTCGACTGATGATAAGCACAAGAGCATATGGGGAAAGAAAGGCAAGGAGTTGCTGCAGACTTGCCTAACAAGAGTGCGCACAAGCACAGGATGTTGACGAATCTATGGGGCATTGTGAAAGGAGAACGATGATGTGGTTGAAAAGAAAACGGGTGTGAGGAAAGAGAGGGTAGAAAAGCAGAAAGGAAGGACTTTATAGCACGGATAACAGGTTGAATGACAACAGATCACGGGGTAAACAGTTCCAGGTTGTTCTAGAGGTGACGAAGCGTCGTCGAAGGTTAACTGAGTGTGTACATATTCATGCCATTTTTTAAATATGCTCCGAGGTCAGAAAAGGTGGAGAAACGACCAAACGAAGTCTTCACAAAGTCTTCAATAGTTGAGCGTGCGATAGGAGGCTAACAGATAATAAGGGGGATGCCTCAAGAGACCGAATCATCACGCCGAACAGAAGGGAACAAGAAATGTACCTCTGTATACGCATATATGTATGTACTTTTATATATCCTTTGCCTATGCAGTAATGAACGGAGAGAAGGAGAAGGACGACACGAGAGGCAGAAGGTAAACAGGTAGCCAAACCATTAGAAAAAGAAAGGCTGGATGAGGACAGCAAGGAGACGAGACAGCAAGAAGGAAAATGTTACACGACCTTGCCCTTTTTACCAAGAAGTTCCACGGGGAACAATTTTTCTTTCAACAACGGCAGTACGTGGGACAATTCGATGTCCTTTCGCACTTTGTGAAATTCAAAAAACAATTTGTCGAATCCTGTCATCCCGATGTTGACGAAGTCTAATAAGGACGTCAGCGTGCATGAAGCGATAAGTGAACGTTGACCTACACATAAGAGGCGAAGAGGGCATGGGATCGAAGCGGACGTCACTATCCCACTGCACTGTGTAATGCTCCCAATTTTCGAGAGCCAAGGACTGACTGGGAATGTTGAGTTTTTCCCTATCTCTCCATGTTTTCGCGATTTTACCGTCGAGGTTTACGATATTATAGATCTGATTTGAAAGGAGATGCACCGTGAAGTTGGAGGTCGTTCCGAGGTCTGAAGAGGCTGCTGCTTTGCCGTACGATAGCAAGCTGCTGGCGATCTGTACGAAAAACAAACTGCATAGGTCTTCGACGGGCCGTCCAGAGGGATCCCTAATTGTCGCGCACTGTCGGATCCATCGAAATATACGGAGGGCAACCCCACGTGCGTAACATATGTCAGCGCGCTCGTAGTACGGTATGTTGTTTATATCGTGATCAAGGAGACAGTCAGGGAGGTCCGCCTCCTCGTGTGGCACGTCGTTCGGCGGCTGATAGGTTCGAAAATCCAAGACGTTATCGAGAAGAACCATGGTACAGGCACACAGTAGATTCATGAGGCCATCGACGGTCTTGACATCAGGGAGGTGGATGGCGGCAGGATCTGCACACATATGTCAGCACGCACGAATTAAAACGGCCAGATAAGTAAACGAACGGGTAGCAGGGAGGAGATTTTCGAGCAGTCCCATGTGGTACAACAGCACCATCCTCCTCAACAACTGATGGGTAGGATGAGACGTGTTGGTAAGGAACCGGTGTAGGACAAAGGCATGGATCATCCCCTGAAGAGATTGCTGAAGATGGCCGGTAAAATAGTAGTGTTCCCCACGGCATATGGTGTTGGCGTAGCCGTAAACAAAATGAGGTTGACAAGGAGGCATAATCCTGAACATTAATATTAAGGTCAGCACGCGCACGAGGAGGGAGGAGTAGAGCGTACAATCTATCGCCGCGACGCAGGTAGACGCATTCTATATCGTAGTCGGAGATGTCGACCACATCATCCAACCTGAAGCCAGGATTCAAGAAAAAATTGGTGGACGACAAAGGATTGGAGGAACGAGGTCGAAGAATCCCCCATATTTTTCCACCATCGATAACGATCACTTGGGTAGAGAGACCGTCGCAATCTATGTGAAAGAAGGTGAGAGAATTCTTATGGCCGATCAAGGACCATCTCATGTGCTCTATGGGATAGGGAGAAGTCTGATCCACGCCGTGGTGTCCAGGAGTCAAATCCCAGGCGTGAATATCAGACGTGTGCGGAGTAGGGTTCCTATTACCTCTAGGGTTCGGAAGGTCGAGTGCGTTTAAAATCTTTTTGTCGTCGTCGCGGTTCTCCCACATATCTATAAGATGACCGCTAACCGTTTTAGGAACGCACTCTCCCCGTTTAGGTTTGACAGAGTAATCTGCGAGAGACGGCATACATATGTTACATTTTTTTAGGAAGGGGGAGGGGGTGTGGGGTGGGGGGGAGAGAGAGGATGTCGTAAGAACTGAATCAGACATCGAGCGACGACAAGGATTGAAGAGGCACGAAGGTCTTACCATTGATTGAGATCTGTCTGGACATGATACCACCTACGGCTGTCAAGCCAGCTTCAGAGAAAGTTATATCGTCATCGCCATCGAGCTTCTCGCCAGTCACCACCACGATCTTGCCAACTGTCTCCTTCTGTTGGTCGATTTCCGATAAAGCGTCCCAGCGTTCGGAGGGTACGTGTTTGAAGACGGATTTATCGGGAGACGATACGTGAAGAGGCAGCCCGTCCTGGTACAGTTCCTCGGCTCGTTTTATTATCCGACCGAAGCGCTCGTGGTAGACACCAAACTGCAATTGGGCATAAGTTAACGTGTAAGGGAGATGTTAAGGAGATACCCACATGAAATCGGGGAGAGAATGTGACGGGATGGCCGTCAATGCTATAGAGAGTGAAATCACGGTTTGGATCAGCGCTCATAGGAGGCACGAAAGAAGAGGAGAGAGATATTTCCTCCTCCTTATACTATCGAGACAAATTTCGTTATGAGTTTCATATAAAAGGTAGGTCGCGATGTACGCACATGCGTCCGATAAACGACGGGATCGAAAGGCGAGATGAAGGCGTCGACATCAATAGGAGCCGAAATTGTTCCAAGGCTGTCAAGGAGACGTCTCGACATACTGAAGTGAGCAGTAGGAAGTTGCACGCATTGGGTATCGTCACCATCGTCATTGTCAGTTCCGGGATTGGAGAGACTAGTATGAGCAACGTTTCGAGGCAAAGTGATTAATCTGCGCTCTAGGCCTTTGGTGCGCGACCCGGAGGCAGGCCTACGACTTCGCGACACAGATAAGGAAGAAGCTGCCAGCCCCGCTCTGTTGCGGAAGGGTGACGATCGCGCGTTCGATGAAGTAGTGCTCTTCGGAACAGAGTCGTTGCAGGTCGCGAAAGACTTTCGGACGTTATCATCGGACGCAACAATATCCGTAGGAGGGTCGTCTGGGGCGGAAGAGGGCGAGGCACTGCATGTTCGAGTGGAAGCATAAGAGGCAATCCTGGAGCTCCTACGACAAGGACGTCCATCATCGACAAGGGCCAATATGGCGGAGTCAAGGTCGGTGTCGGTGTCCCCTCATAGACAGACGTTAAAATCGAGCAACGAGCAGGAAGATACAGAGAAGAAGAACATACTGCGGGCACCGTCCCACCCGGTTTTTGTAAGGACGTCAGATTCCTTCTTATCAAAGGCTGGACCATCCTCAAAGAGCTCGTCTGCGTCAATATCAACGGGCGGACTTTGGGAAGACTCGTTGCCAGGGGACGTAGACACATTCGGAGACGGTTGTCGAGAGGCAGTCGCGGAAGCGTGCTCTGCAATAGAGCAAGCAGGTTCAAGCGACATGGTATAGTCGCATTCACGAGGTGCCGCCATCGGAGGGGAAACACACCGTCCAGACGTATTTGAAGGGGGCCGGGAGATACGAGAAGGTGCACGAGGACAATCAGGTTCGAGAACGGGTTCGGATGGCGTGTCCGTGAGTTCAACGATTTTGAGTGCTAGAGAAGGTGAGGAGGAAGCAGAGCGGGATGTAGCAGTAGTGGTACAAGGACTAGAAATTGAAACGGGAAAGAAAAGAGAAAGCAGTCAGATTGAGGTTCGAAAAGGTAAGACACATCGTTTATATATACAGGAGGAAAGAAGGAATGACGGACAGAGTTTCTAGATCTGGGTCAGACGCGAATTGCGATGCATAAGGGTCCAAACTCTCGGTACAACAATCGCGAGCGGCGGACGTGTCATCGTAGTTGATCACCGTCTTTTTGCCTTCCATCTTGGAATCGTTCGCCAAGTTTCTCGGGTATCCATCTCGCTCTCCCACGTCTGTAAGACTGATAGGTTCATCTAGGTTGTGTGAAAAGTCGAGATCGTCGACGGTTCCAAAGGAAAACCTAGAGATAGCGACGAGGTTAACAACAAAGGACAGAAAGAAACAGATAAAATAAATATTTATATATAATGTTAAAATAATAAATTTAAGAAAATATAAAAAGAAGACACCGGCGAGCGATGTTCAACATACAAAAAGTAAAAAAAAAAAGAAAAAAAAAAAAAAAAGGAGAATAGAACGACGATTCATAAAATATCGTCAAAAAATTACGCACCCAGATGAGAATGATTGCAATTCTATGACAGGTGCGGAGAGTCGATTCCGCTCGGTTAAACGTAGATCCATGTCGAGTATTGACTCTGTGTGAGGATCAACGTCCTCATGAGCATTGGAGGCAGAGTTCGCGGAAGATGAAGAAGGAGGAACGTCATGAGAGGCGGCATGGTCAGGGCTATGAGCTGGACCAGGATATTGATAAGTTCCATGATTAGCTCGCATGGACCCTATATCGATGTCGGATCTCGCCAGTCCGGATGATGAACGTCCCGCGGTTTCGGTCAACCGATCATCGAAACGTTCAGTGTCGGACGGCGGAGGCGTATTGGCATGGACATTAGACGAGGTGGATTCGGGTAGGGATTGGTCATCAGCTGGAAAGGGAGTGATGACTGGCCCTTGAGCATCATCGGAACGCGCGGAATTGGCGTAGAGAGGGCGATAGCTAGTATCAGGATTTTGTTCACATGCGCGATAAGCAGCGTCTACAGTGCGTAAAACAGGATATCCAACATCGGCTTCGGGGTCCAGAAGGCCTCCTTGCAAGAAAACAGATTCTAGGTTGTCGGAAGGAAGACGAGTTGAGGAATATACGTCCGAATTGGACGAACAAGAAAGGTCTGCAAAGGTTGAGGAACAACTTATATTGTTGGAGCCATCATCGCCCATAAGGAAACTTCCATCGAAAACAGAAGAATCTAGAGGAGCAGGGAAGTAGGAATATCCTGGGAAGACGGGTTCCGTCGTCCGGAGAGGCTCAGGAGCGACAATAGGCACGGTATCGAACGGAGGTATTGACACATTAGTATTGACTGCGTGAGATGCGTTGGGCTGAGGAGGAACCCCCATGTCGAGGTCGAGGCGTCTTCCTGAGACATTACAACTTGAGTCAGCATGTGATGGAAAGACTTAAGTTAAAATAACCGAAAGGCAGGTACGAAGGTGAAAGAAATAGACACGAATTACAAGAGAGAAGGAGAGGAAGACTAACTTTCTCTAAGGTCGAACCAATGGTCATCCACGGGGTCATGGTCAGGCTCAGCCAGGATGCTTGCGAGGACTTCTGCTAACGCATACGTTATATCGTCGATGGTACGTTGTCCGGTTGAGGCAAGCTCTACGGCGTCTTCGATACGACGTTCTACCCTTCGAATAATGTCAGGCCTGTGAGGTCCCAACTCGGCAGATGTATCCAGCATGGCGAATCGATGGAAGGATTTGCTGCTGAGTCGTCGCGGGATAAGGAGATAGATAGGAGAAATCAGGCTGTAAAGCTGAAAAGGTGCCCGACTGGACGCGGCCGCAACGGAAACTCGGTCCGTTCCATGTGTAGAGTATGTTTGAATATACTGTCGTTGGAACGCTTCGTACGATGTATGGTGAGTGGCAAAGCTAATGGATAGACCGATGACCCGTCAAGAGCGACACGCGCAGAAGACATGAGATAACAAACCTGGTGGGTAATTCCATGGCGGGAACACTGCCAGGAAGATCCGGAATAGTACCGTCCCGGAAGGGTATAGACTTGAGACAGGCCACGGTGAGACCAGTAAGGAGTAGGTTCTCCTGACATGCAAGAAAATTGTTATCGCTGCGATTGATAGCTAACACATTCACTAGCTGCGCGACAGGGTGCGAGAGCGGTTGTTGAGTTCGAACAGACGCCTTTTTCCTTCTAACAAGCTTTACAAACTTGTCCACAAGCTTTCGCCAGTCATGCATAGACTCATAAGCCTAATGGTGGCAAGGTCGGAAAGTCAGAAAGGAGAACAAAAGAAAGGGAAGGATAAGGGAGTCTCACAGCCAGTCCGGAGGTGCAATCCGTAGCATATGGCACGACCAAGGTACGGGATTGAACGCCGCGTTGTACTCGATGGTATACGCCGAGACGTTCGAGAACGAGCTCGCGGAAACGATAGACGGCCAACACAGAAGCCAGCTTCTGAAACTGAGCACCTGTTAACGGACGACCATCGGTGGTGAACAATCGAAAGCCTTCAGGGCGTCGGTCGTCAGAATAAGTAGCGAATCCCAAGAGATTCCGCAATTCCTCCGCTCTATCCGATTTTTGCATTCCGAATATGCTTTCCTCCATTTCGGCAACCGACGAGAAAAAGGTCTTAGTACGTGCAGAGGTAGAACAGATTTCAGCGTTTCGTCGTATTTCGCGTCAAGGATCAGCATTAGAGGGTACGGAAAGGGACGGATGGGCAAGGAGGGATACGAAACCGCGTGAGATGATTGTTAATGAGTGATAGTGGTGGTTCTTACGGCATATTCGGGCGCAGCCCCAGCGTCATCCATCAGCGACCTCGTGGATTCCACCATTTCCTTCGTGTGCCAAGGAAAGTTATACATTATCCTTGAGTACGCCCGACGTTGGGAGATGCCTACGATAACAATTTTCACGAATGATTGAGGTTGAACACACAGAATAAGACAAGGAAAATCGCACTCACTGAGCGTGTCGTCATATGGGATGATGAAGGAGCGTTGTGCGCGGGTCATGGAAACGTAGTCTGAGACGGATTCCAGGAAAGAGGGACGAAGTATAAGAACAAAAATGAACTGAGCATAGATATGTGAATAAGTTGAGGTGGGCTCAACAAAAGACTCTTCGGAATAGCAAGTTGAACAGAGGCCACGAGATAGCGGAATACAAGTCGGAAAGGAGGACACGTCAACGAAAGATTAACCTCTCGCGGTCCGAGCCGCTACACTTATAATTTTCTTCTGCTAGACTTCAGAATAGACTAAAGAGGAAAGTGCTTATAGATACAATTTTGCATACAGCTGATCGATTTACATGGACCATTTTGGAAATGTGATTACATATCCTCGACCGGTCGACTACATGTAAGCAATAAATATTGTAGATTTCCCAATATGGAAATTGCTTACATATACTCGACCAGTAGAGGAGATGTAAGCAAATGCCTATTATAGTAAATGAAATTAGACGCAACGGCAACAACCGATTGAACCTCGACAGAAGGTGTCAGTATCATTCACTGAAGGTTCATGGCTGTTTCCGATTCCTCGACCGGTAACGTCCCAACGCCACGACGGAAATTATTCCGTGGCAACTTCCTTCAGCGGATGGCATAGATACAGGGTTCCAATACCGGTATACGAAGACGTCGCCTCCACCTGTGTAAGATCGATGCGACATGGGAGGAAACAGAATAACACATCCGCACAAGGAAGAGAAGAAATATCTTCAGAACAACGTCGAGGATCCGGATAGAGACAGGGCGCGTCGCTTTTGGAAGATCCACGCATCACGAAGGGTGTTGAAAAAGGTTCGGAAAGTGAAGGCCAGCAGTTTCCAATACGGTATTAAACAAGACGAACCAGCAGGATAGATAAAACCCACTCTACGTCGTTGAACCGGCCGCACCCATCCTGCATACGTTTTACAGTCGTACCACATCTTCTGCATTCGCCCGTATCGTCACCTCTCAAAACGAATATGCCAAACACATTGTCAAAACTGCTGTGAGTATCTCTACTTAATGTCGATGCAGCGAGATGGAAGACGCTGACGAGACGATGATTTTAGACCCACAACATGCGATGATACTGTAATGGACCACATGTCCATCAACGAGGTGATCAGGTTTGCCTTGGTGTCTAGAGAGGCCAGGGAGCGCGTCCACTCGTACCTCAGGAGGCGTTTCAAACTCTATGAAGCTCTCAAGCCATTCGTGGCAGCAGAAAATTTCGAGAGCTTCCGAGCTCTGATGGCCAGATGCCAAATGGTCATTTCGGGATCCGTTGCGCTGCAGTTTTTCTCTCGCGTTGTGTGGACAGAAAGCGACATGGATTTGTACGTCGACGAGAGGTTCACATTCATCGTAGCGAAGTGGTTCAACGAAGAGGAGTATACGCTTGTTGCGGGATCTCTGATCTCCCTTCGTCAGCACAGGCCAGCGGATTTTCGTGATGGAGAGCCAAGCAGTGCTCTAGAGTTCGACCCAGCTACCTTCGGCGGGTATGCCGGCGTGCGAACAGTGATGACTTACCGCTACAAGGCCACTGGGAGGCTCGTTCAAGTGGTAAGCTGCGGAGGCACGCCCGTTCAAACGATCATAAAATTCCACTCAAGTACGTCCGTCCGTTTCAAGTTTGTTGTTTTTTTTTTTTTTTTTTTTTTTTTTTTTTTTCCTTCGACTAAACAAACAACAAAACAATCTTTTTCTAGTTCCGGGGGGGGACAAAAAAA
>JAIFHD010003098.1:0-14215 GCA_019721455.1 Psilocybe mexicana
GAGAAACAGGTACAGAATAACGAAATACGAGACAGTAGGCGGACGGCAAACCAAAGATCAGAGGAGAAAACGGAGGACAGCACAAATACATCTAGATAAAAAGCGGAAAAAAAGAAGAAAAGAAAAATAGACAAGGGGAAGATGAAAATGAAAAAATCCCAAAAGCACGTCCTGGCATCCACGAAGGTCCGGGTTGGTCGTCAAAAAGAGTCGCCGCAACTAGGGTTCGATACCGTTGATTTCTTGAAGACTAGTCACTCAGAAGTGACCTCGAGAAAAAGTTTGGAAGGCTGGATGGGGAGTGGGCTGGCTGCGGTTTTCCGCCGGCTTCCTATACTCGCACCCCCCATGCATCGCGCCTTCGTTCATTGTCGCCTCGCTCTCCGTTGGCTGGGTGGTCGGATCCGAAATCGAGGTCGACGGAATAAGGTCTAGGAAGGCTGGATGGGGAGTGGGCTGGCTGCGGTTTTCCGCCGGCTTCCTATACTCGCACCCCCCACGCATCGCGCCTTCGTTCATCGTCGCCTCTTTCTCCGGGTGAGGAAAGAGCCGGGTGATCGGATCCAAAGTCGAGGTCGAGGTCGACGGAATAAGTGTCCAGGAAGGCTGGGTGGGGGTGGGCTTGCTGCAGTTCTCCGCAGGCTTCCTACGCGATCACACCCCCATTCAACGCGCCTTCATTCTTCATCGTCTCATTCTTCCGTTTGCCCTACTGTCGGATGATCGGGCGTGTGGTGGAGAAGCTTGAGCTCGACGGGACAAGGTGGGGAAGGCGGGTGGGGGAGGGAAGGCGGGCGGATGCCGCGTCTAACACTCGCACCCCCATACTTCGCGCCTTCATTCTCCGTCGACTTTCTCCTTCCTCTTGCCCTTCCTTCTTTTGAGGGTTGGGCTTGGCGGGAGAGGAAGGGTCGAAGTCGACGGGACGATGGGGAGGCGGAGCATTGCGGGGCGTCCCCCCCAATACTCCGTCTCCTGCGTCGCTGGTGGTGGAGGCTCTTTTGAGCATCCGGTACGCAGCGGAATTTCCATCGTGGGTTCTCGAGTGGGTCCAGAGAGTGGATCCCATTCTCTTCAAGCGTCTTCTTCAGAAATCGAGGGGTATTCGAGACCTGTTGGCGATCTTCTTCGTGTCGTCGGCACGTCCAGGAGAGATGAAGGGAGAAAAAAGTAAAGAAAGGGCGAAGAGAAAAATGAAAAGATAAATTAGATAATTAAAATGTCTCTACTACTTACGCCACAGCACATGCGTAAAGCGAGAAATGTGAGTGGAGGAAGCGGAAAAAGTAATACATGGAAAGAGGAAAGAAGAAAAAGAAAGAAAAAGAAAAAGAAAAGAAAAGAAAGAAAAAATATCAGAAAAAGAGACCGAGAATCCACAAAATCTCGACTTGACTTCGGTGTTTCGTGCCAGCAAGCATTTTGAGCGCCCTGTGCTGTCCGTGTCGTAGATGAATTGACAAAGGCCAGGGTAGGTTGGTTTTGTTGTTGCTTGGGCTGTACCAGACCAACACAAGACATTCACAAAGAATCGAAGTCCGTTTCAGGCCCGTAGTTGACAAACTCCACCATTGTCGGCGGCGCTGCTGCTGCTGACTGTCTGACCCAAGCTGGCAGTGGATTGATCACCTGGGGACTACGGTCATCGTTGACCGTGTCTGTCGAGTTAGCGTGTTGCGGTGCGGATGTCAGCCGACGTGGAGGTAACGGCTTGATAGTCCTAGGGATATTTTCATTGGGCGATGTTGGCCGCACATATGAAAGGCTGGACTCGTGCTGAACGTCGCAGTAGTCAGCAGGCTGGAATTCTTGTGGCCCGCCACAAGTCACCTCCGAGTCGAAGGAGGCGTCGGTGAATCCCGTCTTCTCGTCGAGAGCTTTCCAATATTCCTCGCCTCTCGAGTGGTCATTTTGTGCAATGGACTCACACATAAAGTCATTGACCACCTGTTCGCTCTCCAGACGACTCTTGGGACTGGTTTGCTTTTTGCGGGTACCCCATACTGTCAATACTTCCGGATTCTTGAGATCCTTAAATCGTTCGAGTTTGAAAAACGTTGTAAGAGGAGACTTGTCTGTCGTGCGATCGTCGCAAACCGTCGGGCTCGCCCAGTAATTCGTGGTGTCTTGATCATCCGTTGGTATTGCCTTTCCCTTTCCCTTCTGCGCGGCTGTGTACCTTTGAGGTGGGGATTCTGGGGAAGTTGAAGTAGATGGTCCTGCTTCAAACGATGTGGAGGCGGGGTAGTGGGGGCGTCCCCCATCGCTGTTAGAAGCAACAGATGTTGGATGGAAGGCATGATCACTTTCCAAGGAGGTCGAAGCTTCAGGTGCTGTCGTCAGATTCGTCGAAGGTGGATGCTGGGTGTTCTCAGCAAGGTGCGCCGTCTTTTCGTAAAGATCAATCTTACGCACCCACACACTAATGCGGGAGATTTGATCAAAATCCAGAGATACAAGCGACTGTGAAACAAAAATCAGTAATTTGATACCACCAATTTGGAAGACATCAAAGACGACATGGGACTCACATGGTCATGGTAATCTTCGCAAAACTTTTCCTGAGCACTTTTGATTAGGTCGATAGAATCCTTGGCAGCGGTAACGCATATTATATTGATGCATTTATGGGTCACGTCGAGCTCCTGCAAGCGTATGAGTCAACAGAGATGTATTGATATGATAAAGGGGAAAAATAGACCTTTAGGACGTCCATCTCTTTCTTGATTTTCGCCTTGACGTCCTTCGCTGCCGCGCGCTTGGCTGCTTCACACAAATCGAGCAAACTCAGCCCAGTTGTTTTTGTCGGAACGGTGGCTGGTACAGAGTTCTGCAAAGATATAAATAAGCAAGCTAATCACAAAAGTTGAGGGAGACTGTCCATACGTCTATCTCTGCATATTGTACACCCACGGCGCTTTGTTGGGGTTCGGACTGCAAGGCATAGTATTGTGCATCAGGGGCTGGTTGAGGTGCGTCCTGAGCCTGAACCTGTGGTACATCAAGGACGTCTTGAGGTATCTCTGGGGCCTGTGCAGGCAATATGTCGAGGTTCCAGTCTGGTACACCCACAATCTGTTGCAATACTTCGGAGGCGGGTTGAGGTACAGGCTCCAGGGTGTGTCGCCAAGATCCATGGTGGTGCGCATCTAGCTCCTGTGGTACATCCGTAGGCTGTTGCGATTCCTCCAGCTGAGATACTTCCAAGATCGGTTGGAATAGCGGCTTTTGTACATGATCCAGCTTGTGCGATTCCTTGTGCGATTCATCCACAACCTCAGGTTGCGGCACCTCAAGTTGAGATAATTCCGGGGAGTGTTGAGGATGCTCCGGCTTATGCGGTAGACTCTCTGAGGTCGAATCTGGTACATCTGTGGTCGCTTGTGGTACATCCAGTTGAGAGACTTCCGGAGCGTGTTGAGATACCTCCAACCGATGCGCTACATCCAAGACCTGGGGCAGACGTGGTGGGCTTGGCCCCCGGAAAGACGCACGACCGAAGAATGGTTTGGTTGGAACAAAACCAGGCTGTCAAGAATTAGATTGGTCAGGTAATGATAACTCGCGCTAACGAAACCTTACTTACAGATGATCCAGTCACCAGTGGCGGGGTCCAAGGGACATATCGAGGCTGAGTTGTATCCAACCCATTACTAGAAATGTCTATCGGAGCGAATGCTGATTTAGGTGCAGGCTGTTAACAAAAGTATTAGTAAGAAGAAGTTGATGAGTCCAATGAGAGTCTGACTTACCTCCCTACTAGCTGGCGGGGTGTTCGAGGCGTTACAGTGGTCATGATGAGGCAAAATACTGCTGATGCTCCATGGATCGATCTCCATCGGAGTAGCCTCTGGTAGTACGGGCAGCTGCGTATCCTCGGCTCCTGCATGTGCGTACGGCATTTCCTCGTCAACGTCTCTGAGAGTATACCATGCCTTAGATAGACAACCGTCAATAACCAGAAACCGACAAGAGTGATGAGAAGAAAATTGGTACTTACCCATCTGCAATTGGCATATGTATATGAAGGAGCGCTCGCCGGTGTTACCTTTTCCTCGGCCGAGAAAATCGACATTTCAAACGAAACCACGGCCACCGGTGCAATTACTTCATCGACCCAAACGTCCATCGGGATATGTTGAGGTTCATGTTGATGTGACTGCACGATCGGTAAACACAATAAGTCAACCAACATAAAAGGACGGTTATTATAGAAAATGGCACCAACAGTATTGCTCGCAACGGAAGTTTCAGCGTCTTCCATGGGATAATCAGCATAATATGACAATGGAAGACGCTCGACGGTACATCCATTGAGTGGATGTACCGTCGGGGGGCATGGTGGTTGTGGTTGAGGTTGCTATTTGGGTGATATCAAATACAATCAGCGACAGAAGGTGTAGTTTTGCAGGAGGCTCACTTGGGGTTCAGGTACTGAATGTGGCTTGGGTTGAACAGCGATAACTGGCAGAGAGTTGGTGACGGTATGGTACTGTCACAAAATGATTCATAAGACACCATCGTGGGCGCACAGCAAAAGACAAGGCCTACCTTAGGCTCCTGTTTCGTTTCCTCAACGTTTGGCTGAGGTAGAGGCTGAGTCTTCCGATCATCGACAGATGTTTCCTGTGCGGGTATTTGCCGTATGCCGATGTTCTCATGCTGTATACAGAAAATGAGTCATAAGTAATCGATGTCACCCACAGACACAGAGTGAATAGAATAGGACGAACCTTCGCCTGTCCTGTTCCTTCGACGTTCAGATGAGCTTTTAGCTGGGGCTGGGGCGTCCTTTCGTTTCGGATATCAGGAGGACCTGTGGAGCTGCTAAGCATTTGCCGTTTGTCGATGTTCTTATGCTGTGTACAGAGAATGAGTCATGAGTAATCGATCGCACACAAAGACACACAGTGAATACAATAAGACGAACCTTAACCTGTCCCGTTCCTTCGACGTTTAACTGAGCTTTTGGCTGGGGCTGGGGCTGGGATTGGGGAGTTGTTCCGTTTCGTCTATCAAGAGGACCTGTGGAGCCGTTAACCAATGTTTTCTGGAGAGGCGCGGTGGTGGTGGTATCTTTGAGGTTGACGTTCTTGTCCTGTCAGAGATGACTCATAAGTACACCATCGAACACACACACACACACTGAACAAAATGAGGCTGACCTGTTCGTGTTTCTTTTCTTCAGTGTCCGACGGAGCTTGTGGCTTTGTCTCTGGATGGGACTGGGGGGTTGCGTGTTGTACCGTATCAGCAACCTGTTGTTGCCGACCTAAATGATTGTCGAGCGATGTCTGTTTCAAGGTGTTGCGGGCATCAGATGATTTCGGAAGAGGGATCGGTGGCATCGTCATATAGGTGTGAGGGATTGGGGCCGATGGTTTTGGATCTGAAGCGGGAGGTGCTGGTCGAGGATTTGTAGAAGATTGGAGGGGACGATTGGGCCGCCCAATGATCATGGGGTGTGGTGGATAGGGAGGCTGCGGGACGCGATTTCTGTAAGAAGGCGGTTTGACTTTTGGAGGTTTGATTGGAGGTTTGACTAGAGGCTTAGGTTCCACGAAGAAGCTGTACGATGGTGGGGGATCAGATGCGTATAGGCGGCGAGCAGTACCCTGTGGCCGATGGGATTCAGTATCCTTGTGGAGGGGTACGATTGGATTATGTGGTTCTGGGGGGGAGGGTTTGGTATGACGGTGTCGGGTGCCAGCCTTGACTGATGTGCCTCGAGCCTGCTTCCTGTCATGGGTGTCTTGGTGGCTGGTAGAGCACGGGTTGGAGGATGCGACTTGCTCGCGACGAGGAATCAATTCCAGTGGCAAGGTTTCACAACCTTCTTGGGCATCGTTGACTTCGGATGATCCTTGAGACAGCTTTTCGTCCTTGGACTGTTTATCTCTGTGGGATCACGAATCAGAACAGCCTCACAGCAATGAGGGAAAGGGAAGAACCCACTCTTGCACAGCGGGAGCACCTTGGTAGACGTTGTATATAGCGTTGATAATCATAAAAAGGCAGAGGATGAATTGCAGGAGATCCATCATGGTGGTTGGTTGGTGGGTCTTCAAGGGTAGTTCTGGGGCGAAGGATTGGACGAGAATAGGATTCGCCAGTGTTTTTATCAAGTGGGGGAATGTGACTCCTCTGTAGTCAATCGACAGAAGAAAGGGGGGGTGCCCTGATCAAGATTTTTGGCGAGTGGCATCTTGGGGCATCCGGTAATTTATCCGGTGTGTGTGTGTACAATTCGGTATGAGTACCCTCATTTAATTGATCCTCAAACCGAGGGATCATATTGTGGCATATCGCGATTGTCAATGCGGTTCGTCCAAAAATGGCCTCCATCGTCAAGCTCCGTACATGTTTGTTTGAAGGGTGTACGAAGAGTTCCCAGCGGTTCCCGTCTGTGTTACGGTGAAAACACAGTCTTTATCACCGTCACCGACGAAGTATTGACGAGAACTTGAACCTTTGGGAGTATGGAAAAGAACAAACGATTTTGGCACGTCTGTCGGTGTTTTTCCTAAGAACATTTACGTAATCACTGGACGCGCAGTCACGCGTCACGTGTGAATTGTTCCTTTCCAATTGCCATCATGTCGCGCTCCCAAACACCCCATCGAACACCTCTTCGACGCGTTTCCCAAGGCTCTCTCTTCCGTTTATCGCGATCAAATGCCTACCCAGACGCCCCGCACGGTCTTGGGTTCCTGGAGCCAGCCATGTCAGAGTTCCTGGACGAAACGGAGACTCTACAAACGAACCTGGAGGGATTGAAGCATCTCAGCGATTCGTTGGCGACGTTCAACGAGTCCTTTGCCAGTTGGCTGTATATCATGAACATGAACGCGTTGACGACGGATTGGCCGCAGGTATGCTGTGTATCTTCTGTTTTGACGCGTTGAGGTTGAATGGTGTCTGCGATTTAGGCTCCAGGAGATATCTCGTTCCAAATGGCCAAAAAGCGAGCGGGTGAGGATACTTCACTCAAAGTATCGTGTCAGTGGCGACAACTCGTACACAGAACAAGATGCAATCGCGGCTATGGAAGCAATCCAAGCTCAAAAAGCGGCCAAAGCTCGTGAAGCGCAGATGGTCGCAGCCATGGCTGCAGCGGACAGGACGACCGCTACCGACGCTGACACGACGTATGCGGGAAACATTACGACGGCCACAGGTGCCTCCTCGAACAAGTCCGGTGTTCCAGTGAAGAAGAAGGTTGGGAAGCCCAAGTTGACGGCCAAGGAGAAGAAAGATCGCAGTGTGCGTTGTTTTTTTATTACATGTTTTCGCTCAAGTTAATCCATCCTCTCGGCATAGATCGAGATTGAGAAAATCGTGACGTGTCTACCTCTGGAGTTTCGTGGAAGCGATCCGGTGCGTTCTAAGTCTTTATTTCACTGCCTGTTGTTCATGCAAGTACGTTCAGTCTCTTCGAAGGAATATGGAGACTGTGATAGAAGGGATCATGTATTGCCCAAGCCAGACCGTAAAACGTGCGTCAGTGCAGTCGATTCCTCTGATCATTCGCTAACATCTTTCCCTGTCCAGTGATTGACTTGATCAAACCACCTGATCTTAACCAAGCCAGGGTGAATAAATGTCTTATCGCTCTAGTCAACCGGAAGGTAGTACAGAAAGATAACAGCTCGGTACGTGTACTTGGTTCCTTTGTTCTGTTCTTTTTAATAATACGTCACTCAGGGAACCGTTCTTTACCGTTGGAAAGGTCTCTCGTAGAATCGTCGCCTCAATTCTTCTTCGTCTTCTGTACGATATGTGTGTACTGTTTGTAATAACTGATCACCAGGAAGATTCTATCTTTCTAGAATGGCTGCCTCGAGGGTATGGTCATGTCAGGCGCTGGGAACGCAAGATCGTCGATATTTCGTCGGAGAAGAGGGTTCAAACGCTCTATTGGGCCAATGTAACACCGCCATGTCAGAACAAAGGCCTCGAGGGCACTGTCATGGCGCAGGGGATGGCAAACTTCGTGTATTTCATTACCATCGGCTGAGTGGGTTTCCTGGTTTCGTGATCAGCCCGATCTTAATTACAAGCGTCTCAGCATCTGTCAAGAGAGTAATATTCTTAATCTAGCCTGACAAAATCTTTTTTCTGTCGAGAACCCTAGCCTATGTAACCCCACCAGCCTTGAGGCCTTTGTCACGGACTCGCAGGAAGCCCTGTGGATTGATTATCGATGGCTAGGTGGGAACCATCTCCTCTGCGGCGGCCAATTGACGGCTTTTCGTGTGCGAGACCCTACCGATATGTCATGGGGTCCCAGAATAGCTCAGCGACTGACCTGGTGAGATAAGAATCTTCACTGCCAACGACGAGTCTAATACTCTAACCTTCTCGTTAATGCTGACAGTATCATGCCGTATTCAAGTATATTTATGCAGTCTCTCGTCTTCTTGAAGCATCCTCTAAAATCCCAACTTCATCATCCTGCTCGGAAACATGGGAGGAACTTTGGTGGTCAAAGTCCCTCCCTCATCCGACTTCCGACTCGGGACTGTGGGATGGAATGTTGGTGTCCATTTGTGGATGAATTGAGAATCTTATCGCCATTTCCCTGATTTGATTGGTTTCTGAACCGGTTCGAAAGTGTTTTTTAAAAAGAAATTGATATGAGAATAGTTGTGTCGCCTCGGATCTCACTCAGGCTGCTGCAGAGCGCTTACTTTGGAACAAACAAAAATTTATTTCTGTTAGTACAGAAGATAGTACATTAAGAACAATTTGGCAGGGATAGACCCGGACTGAGTCACTGAGACTGAGATAATCTTGTGGACTAGGTGGAAGCATATCGCTCGCTGAGGAAGATGAGCCCGAGGCATCCTTATTCTGATTAGCAAACGCGTCGTTGGCGAGACTTTTGGCAGCCCTTAGTTGTTGTATTTGGTACATTATGATGGCGAGTTCAGGGTCAAGGACTCGTTCTTCGTTGTCCGATTCTTCGTCGTCATATTCTTCCAACCTGCCATGTGAAGCACGAATAAGAAAAAAGGATAACGGAAGAGGGAGATGGTGAAGTTACCAGCCCTGTGTCTACGGTGACTCGGATGAGGTTGATCATCTTCAGCCAAAGGAAGATGGTTGGCTGAGCATTTCGAGAGGTTATTGGGGGTCGGTGTATGTCGATTACCAGTGCAAGCTAGTCAGAGTGATGAGTTGGAGGATGGTAGTAGGCGCTCTTGAGATTCGGGACTTGTTCGTCAATCAGACCGCAAAGTTCAAGTGTGTTGGTTTGTTAGTGGGGCGAAAAAGACTCGGAAAGCGCGTCCTTATAAAGCTTTTCGGGAGATACCAATTTGGAAAGATTTCGGTTCCACTCCAACGCTCGTAAAAATTTTTGCGTTGCCATTTTCTCCCTCCTTGAGAACGACCTACGATCGGTCACCATTTGCGTTGAACGTTCTATGCAACTGTGTTGGAAAGAATTTTGTTTTTTGTCAAGTTATTATTCTCACGCTATTTTTGGGAAAATTTTGGGTGATCGACCAATTGTCATTCCGTTTTGGGTTGGTAACATCCCTTGACCCTCCTTGACCTCTTTCCTCCAAAAACGGCCAGTCGCTACAGTGGCACAAAAGAAATCCCGCCTCGAACAATGTTTCCGAAGGTTGCCAGACATTCCGGCCCAAATGACTGGCCTTCACAAGCTTCACAGCTTGCTGGACCGCCACGGCGCCACCGTGGCACACAAAGAAAAACTTGATACTCAACGCGATGCAACGGGTGCTATGGGACAAAATGGGAGAACAATGCGCTCGACAGTCAACGCGGCCATCCGATGATGGGTTAGGTTATGGTTCGGAGCTTCCAAATGCATCCATTTATCGTCGCACTGGCAGAGCACATTGATCTTGAGGATCAAATTGCTTTGTTCTGCCAGCGCCGAACGTAGCTATGTGGCCCTTATGTCTTCCCCAGCTTTCCACGGGTTTCTACGCATCTCTTCAGAATTCAAAATCAAACTCTAATTTCGTAGGAACAAAGCCAAGACGCCCTCGGTTCATCAACTTGTCGCTCGCTGCCGAATCGCGATGCGGAACAATGTCGAACGCTTTGACGACTTTGATCCTCAACTGAATAGACAATCCACGAGGCGTTGAAGACACTTCGGACTACATTCCGGAGGTGGCACATTTGGAAGGGTTTATCAGAGAGGTTCACTTCCATCCGACTTTCCTACAAACTTCCATCATCTCCCTACGCGAAACCGCCAAACTTACAAAATGCTAGCTTTAATCATCTTCATGGTCGCGGTAGCTATGACCGCATATTATTCAAACGTATTGGGAATCTTTGGCAAGGCATTGGGCTGGTAAATTTACCATCTCCCTCTTCCGTTGTCCTTTTCTTATTCGTGCTTCACATGGCAGGTTCGAAGAATACGAGGAAGAAGAATCAGACAACGAAGAACGAGCCCTTGACCCTGAACTCGCCATCATAATGTATCAAATACAACAACTAAGGGCTGCCAAAAGTCTTGTCAACGACGCGTTTGCCGATCAAAATAACAATCCCGCGACGCTTGATTATTCGCCTGGCTCTTCATCTGCGAGTATCGCAACTCTTCAGGAAGCTCCCTTGCCCCAACTTGCGCCTCCTCATTCCAGGGCTGGACATCTACATCCACCACCACCACGATATTCAAATTCTCCCTCTCAGCCTCAGCCTCACCCTGGACATGTTTCTCCACCTTCCCAACTACGCTATTACTCCTACCCGCCCCCATTCACCGCCACCACCTATCCGCCCGATGTAAACACTCTCATACCCAAACAACCAACGCCTCTTCGACCATCTCGGACCGCCATACTGACAAATTTCTTTGCGAACGCGGCTTCTTCAGCTGCTGGCGGTTCTTGGTTGCCGACGTTTCCTATGTTTGATTTTTCTGGTATTTTGGAGACTGTTAGACAATGCAATGTGGTACTACAGTATTGTATGGCTGAAGAGCGAAGAATGTCGCTACAGGCGGTACAGAAGCCAGAGGCTAAAGTAGGTTTCTCTAATAAGCTGCCCATTTTGTACTGTTATTGACATAAATCATTCGACAGCCTCCGTTTGATAATCGATATAGCGATGTTGATCACGACATGGAGAATCAAGTCATGGAAGGGCCAGAGGATGCGAACGTGGTCAGTCCATGATCTTATCGTTTCCCGCTGACAAGGGGCTTACCTTTTGTCTTTGACTTCTGTTGTATAGCCTCAAACTGACAGCACCCACACGACCGAAAGTCTCCCACCAGCTCAGCTGGTGCCTCTCCCGTCTCCTCAACTTCAGGCCGCCATGGCTAACCAAGCCGCCTTGCAGCAGAAACTAGAGGCCTTAATCGTGAGTCCGGCGTCCACATACGACCAACTATCGACACACATCCTAACCACAGATGTCCATGACAGGATCTTCAGCAACAGTTCCAGTCAGCGTACACAGAAGCTGCCCATCAATTCTTAATGGAATGGGCACAGATTCTCGTTGGCCAGGTTCGAGCGACGGTCGAGGCAGTGGAAAATGCAAAGGTATATTGCTCCTTTCCTTGTTTCTTATTACTCCAATCCCTTACTAGTTTCTACCATAGAACCCTCTTGTCGCTCAATACGAATCCTGCCTTCATTTCTGGTATGTGACGCTTGACGAAATCGCGAAACGAAACCCTTCGCCTCCGATCGCGACCAGTACTACTACACACCACGCTCAACTCGTCCAACAAGAGCCGACTCCCCCACCACCACCATCACCGTCCGAAGAGGAAGATGCCCAGAAATCTCAGCAAGCATTCTTCGAATTCATGTTGGCTGGGACCAGTGCGGGTGATCGGGCCAGTGGAAAGCACGCTCTACGGTACCCCGCTGTTCATGCGCGTCACACACAAGAAGAGAAGGGTACGACGACGTTGCCATCTGAGTCTGGCAGTGAGGATGTCCTAGCGGGATCGAAGGATGACGCGGACGCTCGGTGTCGAGTGGTAAGTTATTTTTTTTTTGTTAAATTTCGTGAAAGGAAGTTCATTCTTGATTATTTCTTGTCAGAAACGGGAGCGCCGCGGCAAACTCGAAACGAATGCCCATTTGAAGGAGAGGATACGTAGACTTCGTGCAGAGAAAGAGATGGCCCGATCCCGTGGTGAAGTTGACCCTTTTGCTGCGGCTTCGACAACCCATCGAACAAGACGGCGAGACGACGTTGACGGGCCTTATGGTGTTAGTGATCATGAAGCACGCATTCAGAATAAACGGCGCCAACCCATACGACTCGGACCGTCGGAGTCGACGTCACAACGCAAACACGACGCTCGGATGCGAAGGAGGGAGGAAAGGAAGAAAGAGAAGGAGAACGCGAAGATGTCTGTGAATGTTCGAAGGATTTGCAGGTCGATAACGATGAAGTTGCAGAGGAGGGCTTCGGATTCTTTTATGTCGTTTTGAACCTGAACCTTCGTTCGATTGAACATGGGTTTTCCTCGTTTCCTGGACCCGCTGGTGTCCGAGTTTTTCCATTATTTTTATTCTGTGCTGCTGTCCTCTTCATTCGATTATCCTAATCCATTTATTGACTGCCAGTGATTGTTGGCTGTCCGAGTTACTTTTTTATCTTTTTGTGGCTCCATTTTTTTTTCTCTTTTGCTTGATTTTTTGGGACACTGGGCAAAATACACCCTCAACTTACCGTGAATATGCAGAATTGAGGTTTGGCTGATCATGTGCATGATCGTTATTCGAGGTTATCCAAATCGGGTCGTAGCATCGCCTCTTGGGGAAGGAGGCAACTTTATCATCTAACTTCTTACTGCGCATCTATTAATTAACTCAGTGAAGGCAACTAAACGATGGGCGCTCGGCAACTTGGAATACGTGGACTTGTGAGATTCGAACAACACATTTCGATTGTTTTTTGGGGGGTTTGATATCATTTGTTAATTGAGGTTGCTTCTTGATTTTCTCGTCGTATTTTGGTTATTTACCCGTGTCCAATGATCGTACAGACTCATAGTTACTATGCCGTGCGTCATTGGCGGGAAATTTGGGCGTTTGTAATAAATTTCACGGCCCTCTCAGATACAGATATTTGACGATCAAGCACCAGCAAATTGACCATCGAGGAACATTCACACAGGCGGTCGAGGTTGGCCGTTTTTCTGAGACGTTCCTCTCTGTTCTATATGAATCCAGGACTTTCCAGCAACCATCATTTCGGTGGTGACGTGTTCTGAAGAGATCAAGATAAGTCTTATCATTCGAATGATTGAAGTGTACATGTGTTGTATGGGAAAGACTACGATAGTAGGATATGTCTGTCCGACAGTCTGTCCGACAGTCGACTCTGAAGTAGACTGGCAGGCGGTGGCGGTGTGATATGTAGTGACTGCATGTGCATGTTCAGACATCTTCAATATGTGAAAGTCGTTATGACTGTCCACCTAGAGTCTCATGATGAATATTTGAATAGTCATAGTGTCTATGTAGCCCGTATATTTATGAATCGGGGGATCATGAGCACTTTCAACGAGCGCATCATCTCGAGAGTCAAGAGCGCCCTGAAATTGCTAAGATCATCGTAGAAAACGCACCAGTACGACAAATGTTTTACAATATGGAAACAGCGCACCAGATCGCACCAATGATACTAGCTAGTACATTTACAAGGAATAAGATGGTATGATATTTTGATTTCAAAAAATCGCAGCATTTCGTTCAATGACTACGATGACCATAAAAAGTCAGACCATATATGGTCCTATTCGAGACTATGAAAACATAGAGTCCCCGTAGTGTAAGACCACATATCTGTTGAAATGTCTGCGGACACAAAATATGGTTCGATTTATCCCTAATATCTGGACTCCACTTGCTGCGATGTCCTGCGCATCGATTATTGCGTTCTGTTCAGCGTCTTTCAAAATCCGCAATGCATTCCCGCTATTCGATGTGGGTACTTCTGAGATTGCCTATTTCGAAAGGGAATGAGCTGCGCCGTATCCATATCTTCAGCGCTTGTGTATCGTTTTTTTCTTCTATTGTTGTTCTTGAACACGTTCAAACCTCGATGTTGTCGTCCAGACTCTCCATATGGTTGCCCCGAATCTTGCTGTGTCTGTGGGTGGACCTCGAGGCCTTGCGTCATGAATCACGTTCGTCCTGAGAATCTATGAAGAGATTGGACGAAAGGAGGAAGTCCCTCCTTTACCGGCCGGTGA
>JAIFHD010003105.1:0-30901 GCA_019721455.1 Psilocybe mexicana
TGCTCGAGGAGAAAGTTCGTCCGACTAGAAAATAAATTAGACCGTCTTCACGAAGTTCAGGATGATAAGGTTTCCGAGTCTAAATTATTAAAAGTCTGTCAATAGTTGGACGAAATATCATCTTGGTGTTAGCGAGCCCTAAATTCAAAACATATATGGATCAGACTCCGATGCCATACGTTCTGAAAGTGTGCATATGGCAGCGAAGTGGACGAGTGAGTGTCTATGAAAAGATTGCCCAGCCCTGGGAACAGAACGACTGCAAAGATTCGGGAACAAAACAGATCTTTGAAGTCCGACAACCGTCTAAGCTCTCAATCATGCGGGGATGATCAAATAATGGGTTTACATCTGTCTGCACACTCTTGCTGCACAATGTCATTCTATTTCGCGATCTTTTCTATCCCGGTCAAGGCGTTGGAGACTCCGCCAATATTGCGTCCCGCTCTACCCTCCGAACTCCATTGTGGGCAACTTGACTTTCCCGACTCCGAGTCGAGGAAGTGGCAGCAATGTTGCAACAAGAAGCAATAATATCTTTTATGCTCAAGATGTCGACTAGAGAAAAATTCGTCATCAATTGCGTTGTAAAAATACTTCGAAGCCCGTCGTGAGAGGAGTTCATGTGTGTCGGTTATGCCGACCGTTGCAATTTCCTGTAATTACGCAACGATGCGTCGAGGAGCGTACAGCATGGAAGTATAAAAAGCATCACCTGTGTGGATGGTGAATCAAGGTTGAACGATTCCCCAGAATGCGTTTCCACCAGCTCGTTATTCTCGCCTGTTGCCTTCTAGGACAATCCTTGGTAGGGGCTGTCCCTGCCAAAGATGTCTTCAGTATCAAGGAGAAGGTTGATTCTCCTCGAGGGTGGGTTATCCACGGCGACCCGTCCCCTGACCACAGGATCGTCCTCCGCATTGGTTTGCCCCAACCCAATTTCCATGTTCTTGAGCAACACCTATACGAAGTCAGTGATCCTGATCACGAGCGCTACGGACAGCATCTTTCCAAGGAACAAGTTGAAGAACTTGTTGCGCCGCACCCCGAGACCTTGGAGAAAATCAACTCCTGGGTCTTGTCGCATGGTATCCAAGAAGAAGATATTGGTCGTTCCCCCGCCAAAGATTGGGTCACTCTCACATTGCCCGTGAGCATGGTTGAGAAGATGCTTGACACTGTGAGGTTCTTTGTTTATGTCCATATGGCTAGGCTAATATATTTCAAGAAATATCATGTGTGGAAGCATAGTCAAACCGGTGAATACCTTGTTAGGACGACTAGCTACAGCCTCCCCGACGAGCTCCACGAGCATGTCGACGTAATTCAACCCACGACGTCTTTTGGTCGATTCAGGAAGGAAAAATCAAATATCTTCAGTGTCACCCCAATTAATTCTGTTGTGAACGAAGCTATCAAAAGCGAACCAGTCCATGATCCAGTTTCCGGAGTGACTGTTGACGCCAGCTGCAATCAAACTATAACGATTACTTGCTTGCAACAGATGTATAATGCTGTGGGCTTCACTCCATCTGCCAATGTCGGTAATTCGATTGGTATCACTGGTTACTTGGTAAGAACGAGGACAATGGATCAGTCATAGAAAATATTTTGACCTTCGATGCAGGAGCAATTTGCCAACAGACAAGATCTCCAAACGTTCTTTGCCGAACAACGCCCCGATGCCGTGAATTCGACCTTCAACTTTATTTCTGTCGCAGGCGGGTTGGATAATCAAACTCTTTCTGAAGCTGGCGACGAAGCCGACCTTGATGTTGAATTTGCTTTTGGACTCTCACATCCTGTCGCAGTAAGTCCTTGAACACGGTTATTTTATGCGTCCATTGACTGATCAAATCGCTGTAGGCCACATTCTTCTCTACGGCAGGGAGACCTCCATTCATCCCGGATGCTGGGGAGACAATAGACGATAATGAGTGGGTCGTGTGCTGCAAAGAACTCGACATGCAACTCACCGATTTTCCAAAGACCATACACAACCTGGCTCGATTTTGTTTTGAAAGAAAAGGACATTCCTTTGACCATCTCAACCAGTTATGGAGATGACGAACAAACAGGTTTGGTTTGACGTTATCCCTCAGCTTCATACTCTCACTCAAATTTTCAAAGTTCCCAAGAGCTTCGCCCAACGAGTTTGTGCCGGCTTTGCTCAGCTTGGTACGTCGAGGCCGAGAATAATCCTCGGAATTTGAAGCAATTCTCATTATTGTACTATAGGCGCTCGTGGAGTCACCCTACTATTCTCTTCTGGCGATGGAGGTGTTGGCGACGGGGATCCTGACCCTGCGACTCAATCCTGCTTCACCAATGATGGCACCAACAGGACAGCTTTCATCCCAGGCTTCCCCGCTTCGTGAGTTTCCTCAAAAATTACCAGAGTACTTGTTTTGTTCATCGCGACAACCCACAGCTGTCCATTGTAAGGATTCCATGCACAGATATTTGATTCATGTCCTGACGTCCTTGAAAGTGTGACAGCCGTTGGAGGGACGACACATTTCCCTGAGACGGCTGTGACTCGGTTCTTCTCTGGAGGAGGATTCAGCAACTATGTTTGTCCCACATCGAATGGTGATGGAATGATGTCCTGACTTCCAATCTTAGTTCCCTCGTCCAGCGTTCCAGAACAAGGATGTGACGACATATCTCAATGCCCTCCCCAAAGGCACTTATGCAGGATTGTTCAACCCGTACGTTTCCTTATCCGTAATTATTTTGCTGAAGAGTTGATGAATTCGTGTAGGAATGGTCGAGTATGTGTTTTTGTGAACATCGATTCTGAGTTCCGTGATCCTGATGTCAATGCCCGTTTATCTAGGCTATCCCGGACGTCGCAGCGCAAGGCGACTTATTCAAAGTGATAATCGGAGGCCAGGCATTCCTCATTGGCGGAACATCGGCTTCTTCGCCGACTTTTGCAGGCTTCGTGGCCCTCCTAAATGACGTCCGGCTCAAAGCCAAACTCCCACCTCTTGGATTCCTCAATCCATTCTTGTACTCGAAAGGATTCCAAGGATTGAACGATATCACCGTTGGGCACAATTCTGGGTGTGGTACTCCGGGATTCAATGTGAGTCCTTTCTTTGTTGAGCCTCGGTCCGCAATTAACAATGAGGCTCTCACAGACTTCCAAGGGTTGGGATCCAGGTACGGCGGATGATATTTTTGTCCCACTGAGCATGTCGTCTGACCCTATTTGTTTGAAGTGACTGGACTCGGGACCCCCAACTTCGGGATACTCAAGGAATTGGTCGTCTCACTTTAGCCCTAGGTCGATGAGTTTATGAATATATTGATAATTGAAGATACTAGTACACGTCCCGGGATAAAATAACATCTATTTTCGCATCCGTTTCTTAAACCGTTCCATGACCTGCAAAAGCGAGGGGAGTGAGAATAATTCTCTAAGAGGTATTTTGAGATCAGAAACATACCATTTCATCGGTAGCCAGTTGGTTCCTGTCGTGGTTGGATTTTCTGGGAGCATCGTCCTGAGGAGGCATTCCCATAGCCTCCAATTTTGCATCTCTAAGAATATCGGCATCTGATTTTGCCCTTGTGTTGGGCCGGTAGACTGGGATAGATGGTTAGGAGGTATGGATGAGTTAAGGAAGGATAGAGAAGCCCTTACAGCGTGAGGAGACGAGATGGTCCTCGTCATTGTTTGTCCTCTTTCTCTCTTGTCGCTCTTCAGCCACAACTCTTTTAGCCTTTTCGGTATCCTCGATGTTCTTTAATCGAGCACTGGATGGTTCCTTCTTTAGCGATACACAAAAGGACTGGGAAGAGATACACGCACTCCATCCCTAGGTCGACTTCGGGTATAGCAGTGAGCATGGTCATGCTATTCGTCACGCTGCCCACGTCTGTCGTGGGTTTCTGCTTCTCCACTTTCCACCGGTCTGCGATATTGTACAGCGCTTCTTGGGGGTCAATAGGTCTACTGTCCTCATCATCCGATTCTTCTTTAGGTTTACTCCGGATTTTGAGGTTCTCTTCAATGTAAGCCATCCTATGTGCCAGGGTATCAGAAAAACTGTGTTTTTGAAAAGAGGGAGAAATGGACGAACATATGCTTGTCAACATCAAGAGCATTCGTCTGTTGTGTAAAGTTGTTCGAGCGAATGACCCGTCGCGTTCTAGCTTCCTTCTCCTCTTCATCTCTATAAAAGAATGAGGAAGTCAGAAAATATGTAAACCGAAAATTAAAGCAGGACCCCAACTCACTCGTCATCGTCATGACCGGTCCCTTTCTTCAAACCACCTTGATCTTCTTCACGAGCCCTCTTTTTCTTTTTCTTTAGATCACCCTTATTCAATTTGGCTGCATCAATACCTTCACGAGCCTTGCGAAGTTTACGCAGTTCCAAAAGATCAGCTAACCTTTACAGATGGGGGGAAACCAAGGTTCAAAATTTGAAAATCCTGGTAAACAGAATGGATGAACTCACGGGAGTTTCTCTTCTTCATTTTGTTCTGGAGATTCCTCGTCGTCTCGTTCCAGTGACATTTGGCGCACACGGGGTTGAGGACGCGAACGCTTTTTGATTACAGGGATATCGGTGCTGACACTCATGAGTTCTGCTGGCTGGTACTAGTATGAGGAAGAGGTTTATAGGATGTGGCTGTGCGACTACTACCAGCTTATTGTAGATCTCAAATATCTTGGCACCTACTGGCAACTCAGTCTCAAGAACTCTCAGCCATCGCATCATCAACGTTTAGCTCACTTGGAGCAGCGAAGTACATTTCCGACCATTATAATTGTAACAACAGAGAAGAGTGCAAAAAATTACAACCAAGAGAAGAAAAACAAATTTCCAAGTCAACTGGTATAGAACCTGTATAATCATACACACGAAACAATATTTTTGTACTTTAACTCTTGAGTGGCAGAGTCGAAGAAAAGAAAAAGAAAAGGTCCGCAGTGATAACATGAATAAACGGAGAGTTGCATACAAGATTACGTTGAGAGATCTAGGCGAGATTATCGTTTTCTGACGATCCCGGAGTGGGATAAGCAACCGGCTCTTCGGGCATTGGTGTTGACGACGTCAATGTCTCTGGCTGCGAAACGGGTGGTGGTGGAACAACATTTTCGATGGGTGGAGTGTTGATAGTGATAGGAGATGCGTGGCGTGATAGCATGTTTTCTGGGGGTAGAACACCACCACGGCGTAACCTAGGTGCACGCAGAAGGTTTTCGGTTTCTTCTCTGTTCTCTGCCTCGGGGGAAACTCGAGGTTCAGCATGATCATAGTCATACCAGGCAGGAAAGGCCGGTTCTATAGAGAAATAGTGTACTGGTTCATCCGAGTCGGGGCTCACGGTATCAGAAAATTCAGACCACGCCGGGTTTGCGGACGTCGGGTAGCGGCGGGAGCGGGGGAAAGGAAAAAACCGACGGACGGTCTGAGGAGAGAGGCCCTCTCGGGGCTCAGTCACGGTCTCGGCTGGTTCTGGGTGAGATGTCAAGGCATCTCTGGTCGTTGTGCGACGACGGTGAGTGAACTCGTTGAAGTCGACTATTCTCGATCGAGCAGCACGGCGTATAGTTGCCTGACGACTGAGATTTGAAGGGAAAGTGGTGGATGGGCTTGAAGCTGAGCCAGCCGTCCAATGGCGACTCGCAGTAGGGGGTGAACGGAGGGGAGGAGGAGGAGGAGGAGGAGGCAGCCATTCGTCAGAAACAGGAGAAGGGCTGGGCGTTATTCTGCGGGTTGGAGGTGCTGGCCAAGCGTTCGCAGTATGGAGTTCCGTATGGATGGCGTTAAGTCTAGCCGCCTCCGACTCGGAACCGGGCAAAGGGATGGATTCAACGAAATCATCGTCATCATCCTCCATTTCAAGCTCATTTGGAGATGAAGTGAAATACTCGGTCAGATTGACGGCTCGACGGTTGTGACTGCGACTTGGCAAGCGACTCTGATAGCTGCGTGTATATGTAGATAGTTGGCGGAGAGTTCTGATAGTTCGGTCGGCCAAGAATTTCCGATCGTTGATTGGGCGCGTATGTCTGTCAGCGATTTCCTGAAAGACCAGAGGTCTGAGAAGAGTAGATATATCCGACTATTAAGCTCTCACTTTGACAAGAATGTCGATGATCGACGTTGTGAAGGAATCACCGGAGTCTAACTCGTGGACAAAGTTCTCGTATGTGATCGAGGGCTCTTTCTCTACAGAGGCCCGACGGATAGCTCCAGAACTGAGAAGGAAAAGTTTAAGATCAGAAAGTAAGAAATGCAAGAAAGAGATTGCATACACCAGGCTGGATATTTTTGAATGCAAGATGTCTTCGACATAGTTGGGCGTCCTTTAAGCGTTGATGAGTGTCAAGCTGCTTGTTGGGAGAAAGAACGCACCATTTTCCCATTTTGAAGATCAAGGATGAAGAGAGAGGAATAAGTTATAAAAGAGACTCTTGGGGTTGTAGATAGACTTCGGATGGAAGGGCGGTGGCCACTGGACTCTCAGCGTCGCCGTCGTTACAATGCTCCTCACACACAGCACCGACTCTGCCTCCATTTTCTCACACGGGCAATCCAAACACGCACAAACACAATTGTGGCTGACACCGACACCCTAATAACACAGCGCTAAAGTAATAGATCGTCGTAGCAGTAATCCTAATAAACATATCTCAGCTCCCCTCTTCCGTATTGTTACCGTTCGGCTTCGCAGGACTGCTCCTGGCAGATCCTCCTCCTCCTCTGTCCTTTGTGCTCAGCAGACTTTGGAAAAAGTTGTGCAGAACTTCATGCTGTGATGAACCGCCTGCGGGCGATGTCGCAGACGTTCCTCCCGGTGAAACGGGTGACCTTGCGGCCGATATGTTCGTAGGTGAAATCGATTGCAGTCCACCAGGTCGGCCTGCTGTCGTGTTTGTCCGTCCAGCGGCAAGTCTCCTTGAGGCCGCATCTCCCAAGTTCATCGTCATACCGCCACCTCCCATTCCGCTTTCCATCTCCGTCAGAGCACGTTCCACGCTTGGTAGACTAAAGCTGCTCGTTCCTAACGGACCAACAATACCTGCTGCCGCCCCGGCAAAGTCCTGTGGGTTTCTGAAAGCCCCACGGGGATCTCTGTCGCCTTTCTTTGAATTCTCGTCGTAATTTTTGGCGAGGAATGCTTGTTCTGGCACTGGGTTGTTGAATGGAGGTAAAGGCGGAGGCTGTTGTCATACAACATCAGCCACTATTCAGAGGAACAACTTCAAGTCATTCATACCTTTGATCCTTGGTCAGGTACAAGGTTAGCAAAGCTCTTCTTTGCCCCATCTTTCTCTACTTGGGTATCCTCACTCTCCAAATCGCGCTCCCAAGCTTCTCCCCACATTTTAGCGTCAAATCCATCTCTGAGAACAGATATCTTCCCCCAACTATCCCATCCAGCTGGGACAATTATACGGTCTCGATCCAGTGTATTTGGCTTCTGTGTGAAAGGGAAGATATTCCGAGCAGGGGCTTGGACCTCGGTCGAATTGGCCATACCAGGAGAAGGCGCTGGCGGCATGAACAACATGTGCAATGCATATTGGCGCAATGCTTGTAGGTTGGCAGGTTGAGGAGTGGTGTAGAATAACGCGGCCCCATCTATCCAATGGTTCTTATTCAAAATGAGTCGGCCACAGGATCCTCCGATGAAACGCACATTTTAAGCAGATTGTCCGAAGAACTTGCATCACTCCATCAGTCCGCTCTTCCCATTCTCCTCCTTTACCTTTTACCATGCTTCCCATTCCCGAGGTTCCCGCAACCATGTCGTTGCTGTCATCAATTAGGTCTGCCTTGGTACAAGCAACGATAATTGGTATGCCCGCAGAGTTGTGCGTGAATGTGCCAGTCCCAAGAGGCAAGATGGTATTCGACAGTGTAGAGTTCGAAGGCAAAGGGTCGGTAGATGATTCGGTATAATGTTGTAAATATGATTGCACTGCGAAATAAAACCGCAATTAGTATCACTTCGAAGGTTTAGAGCATCAAAGGAGTCTAGCTCTTACATCTTTCACGGCTCTCTTCGCGTGTGATTTCCAACTCTCTTGAGCCGTCACCCTTTGACCAAGTCTCCACCCAACTTAGCCATGTTTCCAGCTCTTCGACGAATGTCCAAGGTCGTGTCCAGTCGAGCACAATTATAACAAGTGTTTGGAGCAAAGATGTACGTGGAGGCAAAAAATGCGGGAGTAACGCGGTATATGATGACGCGGAAGAGGGTACAGTGTATACCGAAAGCCGCGCGAGGGTATCTATAAGAAATGCTGGAAAAGAAGTCACGATGTGAGGTTCGTGGCAACTCACCTTCGTCTGCTTCATCCCTAACGTCAGCAAAGTCATAACCAATCGCAAAATCTGACCGTTGGTCGTCCTTTTGTTCGTCCGAGACTGGTTTTTGTAGAAGTGCTGACGCAATTGCCGATTTTCCGGAGGATGGTTGGCCTAGCAGGAGTATCTGTTTGGAGGGTATCGAACGCGAAGAGGAAACAGAATCGAGGATGGATGACCACAGATCCTGGGGTGGGGCTTCTGGTGTCGAGGATCGTGAAAGCTCCATAATTTACGTGTAGGAAGGACAAAACCAGTTCTGTACAAAGAATAACGCGAACCGATACAAAATTCGTGTCTTTGTCGTGGTGATAGTTGTGGTTATAGATACAAAACGTCCCTGAATTTCAGATCCCGACCTCCGTGTCTTGACTTTTGCCAGTGTCTGCTTGCCTTCTTACATCAAAGAATGTCTGCTGTTATCCCACCCCATAAACTCTTGGAATCCCCTAATTCAAGATCCATCGAAGTCAATGGCTGGGTGATCACCGCCTCTACGAACCCTATATCCAACGCACCAGAATGTGATGCTCTACAAGCCTCCCTAGGAATACCTATCCCTGAAATGACCTTTGGCAACAACTTTCTTACCCTTCATCATCAACCATCTGGATTTGAATACTCTTTTACTACCCCAGCAGCTCTTAGGGCAGTGAAAAGAGGCGAACTAGTTGATGGAGACGGAGGTGTTAAAGTCGGATACGCCGACAAGTGGATGCAGAGCAGGCAGGCCATTTTAGCACATCCTCCACAGATCTAGGCTCCATAATTTATGCCTTTCGTTCGGCAGAATAAACCCTGATTCTTCTCTGCCCATGCCCAAGACTGTCGCGACTAAGCCCTACGATTGGACGTTCACAACAACGTATCCTGGTCATCAAGTTTTAGAAAAGCAATCAGATTCTGATGATGTCAATATCCCAACTTCCACCGCCGTCTCTTGGACAGCTGCAGATCCCGAAAATCCCTCCAACTCGATCCCAATGGCTGAGCTCTCTCGTCCAGACCCGATCCTTTTCTATGCAGAGATCCCATTGTTTGAAGATGAGCTCCACGATAACGGCTCATCTTCAGTTCTTGTGCGAATAGTAAGCAGCTAAGGACTCCAGCTATATCTCTTGGTTTTACTGACTCAACTTAGCGAGTAATGCCAACTTGCTTTTTTATTTTGTCGCGGTTTACTCTACGAGTGGATAATGTTCTGTTCCGGACATATGATACCAGGATATACCATTCATTCGCTTCGTCCCCTGCCTTGGTAGTACGGGAGAAAGGTGGATGGGAAGCGCCTTATGAGCATGTTCAAAGGGTAAATAACATCACCTCACACAATCGAGCCTACATCTCACTACAGGTCCAACAGCATCTACCCAAACGCGACGACATGACCCCGTTGACCGATCCAACCTTCATTGCCAAAATTTTGACAGAACTACCGAAACGTTTATCCCAGAAAGAGGGTGCTAAAACCGGCTGGCGCGGTTTAGGTTCCAGGACAGAGGTAGCAGTTCTTCAAACAAAATGAAAGCATTTGTGAAATATTTGTCGAATGTATTACAATGAAACAGTGATGGCTGGCAGTACAAGTAGGGAAAGCATGATAAACGTGTTACTAAGTGAGTGAAGTCCGTGATATGTGGTACGAAAAAAAGGGGAGGATTGAAGGCTGACGCGGTGACGCGGTGACGATCGTGGTGTTACATCAATTTCGCTTCTCGCTTGGCTTGTTGTACTTGAGCGAGACGTTGATTTCTCAGAGTGAGATGAGGTCCCTGAGCGCCTTTCTTGCCCGTAGAAGCCTGGAAAGCTGGAGCTACTGTTGACTGTGCCAGCGATATCCGAGTCTCATCGAAGCCAGGGATGCGGATATTATGGTTACGTTCTGGAAAATGAATGACGTTAGATCGTGAAAAAAATATACTAAAAGAAATGCCGACCTAGGTGAAGCTGTAGGTCCCTCACTTCTAAGGTTTCTGCGTTTCGATGTTTCGCTAGTCGGCATGAGAAATTTGTCACAGAATCGATGAATTCGTCGGCGATGGAAAGAAGGAGCTGTTTTGGAACAATATGAATATCTGGTCACGCAGAAGATCAAGAAGGGGACTCACATCTTCAACCTCAGGTTCAATCTTCACGTTGGGGTCAACACTGGAGACGAGATCTTGGATCGTTCTCCGCATGCTTTGATCGCCCGGAGTGTTCTTTCTTCGTGTCCGACCGTCGTCAGCTGTCAGTATAGATGGGTCGTCTGGGGGTCGCGCGACTTGAGCCGGGGTACCTATTGCATTGTTCAGGATCGACATCCGTTTGTTGAGATACACCGATAGGGAACATACCTGACATGCGGCCACCAATAACGCCTCCAGTAAGTGTCGGTCGCGTTTGAGGCCAATGAACTGGTCCTGGGTTATTTGTATTCAAAGTACTGCTTATGGTGGGGTAAAAGTCGACTGATGATGCTGCAAGAGTGGGGAGAGCATCAGAGGTCCCAGGCTTTATTGCTGATTGCATCCCGGCTTGAGGAATTTGAGGAGTGGCGACCTGTGTTTTATAATTAGGACAATAACGAAAACAAAGGACATAAAGGACAACCTTTGTGGTCGCTTCTGTGGTATTGTTACTAGTACCGGCAGGTACCTGAGCCGTTGGTGTGGCGCCACGGGCAGCATTCGCGGTCGCGTTTGTTGTATTTCCTGCTTTATGTTGATCCGCGAACTGTTTGAGCTATTTCACAATATTCAGAAACCAAGGGAAGAACAAAGGCCGAATCATCGCACACCTGCAAAATCTGACGCTGAGTTAGCTTTCCCTGTTGTACAAGCTGGGCCATGTTCTGAAGAAGCAGAGCAGAAATCTTCTCATTTGTGACAGGTTCACCGGTTTGCGACTTGAGCATAGTTCCGAGGGCCTTGATAACCTCTGCGCTCTGGTGGTCAGGAGCATTTGCGGCAGAGGAGCTTGACTCAGCAGCACCATTTGGGGGATTAGCGCTCATTGTGGTCGGATGTCGTTGTTCTCGAACCTCGACGACGATCCATCACAAGTACATCTTGCTTGCCAAGTGCCTCTGAACCAAACATATATCGTCAATGAGTGAACAACGACAGACACGGCCTCACCGCTGCGCAACACGCATTTATAAACCTTATAAACCTGTAGAACAACTATAAAACTGGCTGGTCTGGGCTTCAGCTTCATTTTATATCTACCCCACCATGAGTTTCTTCAGATCATCAGGAAATGCCAATACACCCCCTCCTAATTCATCATACAATCGCATACCCCAGGCTGGTGATGGTTATGATCCTTCAGGACGACCTGCACGGAGACCACCTCCACCCTCCGCACAATATACCCCACCTCCGAATGCTTACAATGACCCCGCTGGTTCCCTGTTCGAAAAGCCGAGTTATTCCAGAAAGCCCCCTCCACCTCGTTCAGGCGGAAGGTAGATTTCACCCAGATCTTTCATAAGATTCGTGTATTCCTGACAGTATAATACTCAACAGTTATGGAGTAGTGGCATCTCCAAGTGACGCCCTTGCGTTAACCAATTGTCTTATCGTTCATCCTTCCGATTTCGCTGCCGGATCTCATGTCTTGATCAATCGAAGCTATGCTCTGACCGTCAAGTACGTTACTCGATTGAATAAGCAAGAAATTACACCAACTTACTCGCAAATAGGCATGATAATACTGGGAAATTACCGCCAGGTGCTATTGGTGCCTCTGCTATGCAACGCCAATGGATCGGATTATCCTTGACAGGAGATCAAGCGACCGTAGAACCATTCCCCCAACCCCCTCACCCGACAGCACCATCTTTTCTTCAAGCCATAGATTTAGAAGTTGGTTTTTTGCGCCAACGCCTTGAAATCGCGGAACAATTCTCTGCCGATGACATGGTCAAGAACTTCATCAAGGCGTTCAGTGGAATTGTTATGTCCACCGATGAGATCATCGTTTTCGAGTATCATGGACAAAATCTGAAAGCTACTGTCAAGAACGTCGCTGTTCTTGACATTGCGGACGAACAACTCAAAGGACTTCAGACAAACCAAAGGCCAGCTGGTCACGACCGTATGGGAATCCTGTTTGAGAAAACAGATGTTACTTTCATCAAAGCTCCAGATAGTGCAATCAAATTGAAGTCAAGCGCCAAAAAGTCAGCCGCAATCCCTCATTCCTGGTCTATATACTTACAAAATCCAGGGCTCCTCCCAATGCAATCCTCGCCCCCAACTTCAAATTTGAGGATATGGGCATTGGTGGACTTGACACAGAATTCAATGAGATTTTCCGTCGTGCATTCGCCTCTCGCGTATTCCCTCCAGGACTGGTAGAAAAACTTGGAATCCAACACGTCAAAGGTAAATCAACAGAATTTGTCCCAAACCAATGGGTTCCTGATAGTGTTTATAGGTATCATCCTTCATGGTCCCCCTGGCACGGGAAAGACTCTGATTGCTCGGCAAATCGGGAAAATGCTCAACGCTCGTGAACCCAAGATCGTTAACGGACCAGAGGTATTGAGCAAATATGTTGGTGCCTCTGAAGAGAATATCCGTAAACTGTTCGCGGATGCTGAGAAAGAATATAAAGAGAAAGGAGATGAAAGTGGTCTCCATATCATTATTTTCGACGAATTGGATGCCATATTCAAGCAGCGTGGATCTACCAATAACGGCACTGGTGTTGGTGACACTGTTGTTAACCAGCTTCTGTCCAAGGTGAGAAATCTCCCATCCTATCTTGTGACGAGTAAACTCAATTTCTTTCTCTAGATGGATGGCGTTGATCAACTCAATAACATCCTGATTATCGGTATGACAAATCGTCTCGACATGATCGATGAGGCGCTTCTGCGTCCAGGTCGTCTTGAGGTGCACATGGAAATCTCTCTGCCAGATGAATATGGTCGTTACCAAATTTTGAGCATACACACGTCAAAGATGAGGACCAACGGTGTGATGGATGAAGATGTCGATCTTATGGAACTTGCCCAACAAACAAAGAACTTTTCAGGAGCAGAAATTGGCGGGTTGATCAAGAGCGCAACGAGTTTTGCGTTCAATCGACATGTGAAAGTTGGTACAATGGCTGGCATATCGGATGATGTCGAGAATTTGCGCGTCAACCGAGCGGATTTCATGAGAGCGCTTGAAGAGGTCCACCCTGCTTTTGGTGTATCAGAAGAGGAGCTCCAACAAGTCATCCAAAACGGCATCATCCACTTTGATACCTTCGTTGATGTAAGCTTTTTTTGTGTTTTCTTGAGAAGCCTTTGACATTAATATTTTGTGCAGGAACTTTTAAAATCTGGACAGCTCTTCGTAGAGCAGGTCAGGTCATCAACAAGGACCCCCCTTGTGAGTATACTGCTCCATGGCCCTCCAGGATCAGGGAAGACTGCTCTGGGCGCAACAATTGCGCAAGCATCAGAATACCCATTTATCAAGCTGATATCACCCGACAACATGGTTGGGTTCTCTGAGGCTCAGAAGGTCACGGCTATCACCAAAATCTTTGCCGACAGCTACAAGAGTCCGCTGAGTGTTGTTGTTGTTGACAATATCGAGCGTTTGATTGGTAGGCATAATATTCTTGATTTTATAACCTCTGGCTCAATTCCTTCATCCAGACTGGACACCCATGGGTGCGAGATTCTCAAATGCGGTTCTCCAGGCATTGTTGGTACTGTTCAAACGACGACCTCCCAAGGTTGGTTCATACCCTGTCTTCTGTCGATATTACTCATAAACTCTTCACCAGGGGCGACGGTTGTTAATCATTGCCACTTCGTCATTGCGACCAATCCTCACCGATCTGGGATTGTCAGAAACGTTTGACGCGGAGCTGCGTGTTCCTCCAGTCTCATCGCTGCGCTCATTAGAACATGTCGTGAGCGAATTAGAACTATTCCCTTCAGACCAGCATCGCCGAAGAGCTATGAGGATGTTGGAAGAGGCTGGGTTCGGCGGTCGGGATGAGCTTGATCCTAAGCTGCAGATTGGCATCAAGAAGTTGCTTAGCATTATTGAGATGGCTCGCCAGGAGCCGGAGAATGTTGCTGAACGGCTGACGGGAGCACTGATGGAGCTTAGGGCATGAAGTCAGTAATGACCCAAGCCCAAGCTCAAGGACCACTCGAGAACTGCTCTAGAAATACTGGAAATCCTGTAATTTACTGTTTTGGATGTTTACGTCATGATAATGTTCCCAGTTTGGTATCGCCCATCGAGGAGGCAACTGTCACTGCTTGTTCCACTACCCTCACCATTCATTGATCAATACCAATTTATTTCTTTCTTCCAACAATCTTCTTCCCGAAATGTCTGTTGTTGAAAACCATCCACATCCTCACCCTCTTCCCCGTTCTGCGTCTCTCCCAAAGCCCAAAGGCATCCTGAAGAATACACCCCAAAATTCGACGCCAAATGTGCAGTAGGTGCTATAATCCAACGACTCAACACAGTTACTCAAAGGGTTCTCTTTCTCGTTCTCAGCAGCTTGCAATGGGACGAAGAGAACCTGGCTTTGACTGAAATCGGAAAAGACAGCTTGATGAAGATCACAGAGCCCAAAACACCCTACGTTCGTTACAACGCAGAGACAGACGAAATCGAGGGAGGTAAGATCCTTTTTCGTCTCTATTCATCGTCCATGTTTATAGGCGTTCTTTAGATATACCCAACCTGGATTTGGGATTTCCAGCATCTCCGCTGCAGGCGAACCGTCCTGATTCCCCCACTATGTCTATTTCAACTACTGGGGCAGATACATCCGGACCATCTTCGCGACGAACATCCATCTCAAGCAACGGTCGACCTGGAACTTCCATGTCTGGACGTTCTGGAAGCGGCGCTTCGAGCAGGAGCACAAGCTTCAATTTACCGAATGATGCCCGAAATGCCATCCGAGCTGATTCGCGATCGCCTGGGGAGGAAGTTGAAGTCGAAGAGGAAATGGACGAGGAAAGTACGTATTTTCGTTAATCCTTTCTGTGTCTGTAGGAAACGCGGAGAACTCATGTTTTTTGACATATATAGCTGCAGCGAAACACGCTGACTTTGTCCGTGCTCGTGGGAGACATTATTCCAATGAAGCAGAAGCGATGAAGGTACGATTATCTCAAAGTCATCGATTATGTCTTGATTGTGACTGTATCTTCCCGGCATTAGCGTGCAGCCCAGTTGATGGCCAACGATGAAGACGACGATGACTCGGAAATCCCACCTCTCCCCAACAGGAACAAATTCGATCAAGAAGACGATGACAGCACAAACGAGGGCGAGTCTGACGCGCATGACGGGGACGCACAAGTCAATGGCATTAGCCATCCCCCAGCGGCGTAAAGCCCTGCATGTCACAAACGCGACGAGAGATCGTGTGATTATAATCCCCCATTTCTTTTATTCAGCCACCAGTTCATTGGTTTCCTGGAATAATTTTACTTCTCCTTCCTCCTTTTTCATCTGTTATATGTATTCGATTCCTGTATGAAAACAGTACCATCTTCAGATCTTACGTCTTGAACCAACTGGGGAATGTCCGTGTTATCTGTGGGGATCAATATGATCTACAAACCTTGTACAAACTCATGCATTGTAATCACTCATTACTCACTACGGAGTCTCCTCTACACCGAGTTTCAGCCCATCCATCTAACTGCATATACGTTTTCGTGACGCGAGAAGGGTGCTGAGGCGGTGCCTGACCGGTGCGGTTACCCACTCTTTGACCTGTGATTAGATATGATCGACTGCATTATATCGTCATCTATATCGGGTAGACCCAAAAAAATTTAGATACGGCTTTCCTCTTCATCGCGCTCTAAACTAAGATCCTGAACCATTCAGATTTCACGAAGCTACCATCATCTGGTTCCTAGAATTTCTAACAAAATGGCCGCTGCCGTTTCCAGAAAAGGTCTCCTGCTCAAAGCTGATCCCATTGCCGCAGCATTCTGCGACGAGGTCAAGCAATCTCTGGCAACTTGCTCGCGTCCTCCAAGGCTGGTCGGCATTCTGGCAACAACGTCCGCACCTAGTAGCAAATATGCAGAGTTCACGCGAAAGCAATGCGAGGAATTGGGCGTTGAGTTTGTGTTGAAAAAGGTCGGAGCCGCGGCTTCGCCTGACCTTGGAGAAGGCGAAGGCGTTGAGGAGGCCATCATCGAGGCTAATGAAGACCCATCTATTCATGGAATCATGGTCTGTTTTTCCCTAGCCCAAACAACACTGTTTTTTTCTCACATATCTGTCGTTGATGTCATACTAGGTCTATTTCCCTATTTTCGGTGTGCAGCAGGTTCGTTGATGAGCTTGACATCGTCTTGTGCGTTGAACCTTACAGCGTTGTGGGTTTAGGACCATTACCTACAACAGGTGCGAAATACTTTGAAACTCTTTCAATTATGCCAACCTGACGCTCCGAAAACTAGGTCGTTTCTCCCCTGAAGGACGTCGAAGGGCTGCATTTCAAGTTCCATTATAACCTATACCACAAGTTGGTCAAATTGGCAGCGATCCAATGGTTTGTCACTGACCCTCGTGTTTTATAGTATTCGATACATCGAGCCAAAATCCCTTCTTGGGTCTGTTTCTCCTCCATCACTGCAGGCAGAACCGGAGAGCGAAGAACCACCTGCTGGTACAGTAAAATCAATTATACCCTGTACCCCTTTGGCCATCGTAAAATGCCTGGAATATGTTGGTGTATATAACAAGATTCTTCCTTACGGTGATAGAGCCTATGGAAAGACTATCACCGTCATAAACCGGTATGTTTGATCAACGCTTTGTGGTTTATACCAGCCTTGGTGCTTCATTTTACCTCGTACTCATTCCATTTTGCTTCATAGCTCCGAGGTGGTTGGTAGACCTCTTGCCGCCCTCTTGTCCAACGATGGTGCCCGCGTGATATCCGTCGACATTGATTCAATTCAGGTTGGATTTCTGTCATGTGAGCTAATAATGGTCGTCTGACGGTTTGTTATAGGAATACACTAAACGCCCAAGACTTCCGGCCAACACATCGGAGTCGGCGTCCGCCCAAAAATACCACCCTCGGCACGTCGTGCACCCTAGCACGTTGACGATCCAAGAGTGTCTTGCCATTTCCGACGTCGTCGTATCCGCAGTTCCCAGCGCGACATACAAAGTCAAAACGGAATGGCTCAAAGATGGCTGCGTTTGCTTGAATGTGGCCGCTGAGAAAAACTTTGAAAAGGACGTTCGGGACAAGGTTTGTCGGCTTGCAGTGCGCACATGAAATTGCTGTTTATGTCCTCGTTCTCAGGCATCAATATATATCCCTGCTGTCGGGAAAGTGACAATTTTCATGTTACTTCGCAATCTGTAAGCAGAGGTTGTTTGCTTCAATCATCACTAAACTCAACGTTTGTATGTTACAGGCTGCGTTTGCAACAGTATCAACTGTAGAAGCCTTTGTAAATTATAGGATCTGTAAAGTATATATGGGTCATTGTGGAACAAATAGTTTTAACGGATAATAGAGAATATAGCCTTTCCCGCACATGTTACTGAATGAATTACAGGTCATCACAAACGTCGCGACCAATCTAAGCCGATAGATACAAACACAAGTGGTGCTCTGCTGATCATGACGACTGGATAGAGAACGAAGACGGATAATATGCTACCGGAAGCGGGCTTCTGTGATGTAGTCAAGCTCTGGCTTGTCCAAATTTGGTGTTGATCTACCGGAATTGGGGAAACTGGGGGTAAGGGGCGTGGCCATGCCGGACGCGCCATCGGTCATGAAGCGCACTCGTTGACGATGTAGCTGGACAAGATAGTGTAAGAAAAACGGAGGAAAGATGTTTGTCAAAACGTACTTGAGGAAGTTTTGGTATGAGGACGAATATGAGGGCTGTTAAATTGACTGCAAAGAGCCATGGGTTGTAATTTGTGTAATGTGTAGAGGCCAGGAACCTGAGGGCGTCAAAATGAATTGGCGTTGAATACGTCCCATCAGATACTCACAAGGCAATCGGCACGACCAGGAGCCATTTCTTCGCTGGGGTATATTGAGCTCCATCGTCTATTTGTTCCCATAGCGTTAGGTCATCATAAGCTCCTCCATGAAGGTCGTTTTGGAAAGGAATGCCCGTGACCCAATGGAACATGAGGTAGGACAACTAGGGAGTCGGGTAAATTCTATGACCAACGCAGCGGGTCTAGAACTGAAGCATACCGCGAGATACAGCAGATTGACCAACGTCCAGCTGATTTGTGTTGTCATTCCCGGGATGGTGTCGATGATTATTTTGCCGAGGATGATGAGTACGACGTGTATGAGCCATGCACCTGACCAGTTCGAGATTGGTGAACATCCAAGTAATTAGAATGAAAGAAGATACCTTTGGCATTGACCCAGTCGGCGTTGATGTTTGCATACGCACTACGGTCGAGGAATTCATCGACAGAACGATCGCCGACCTCTTCGACCTTGACGATGCTGCCACTGCGGCCGCGAGATTTTAGAGGAGCATTTACCCGTGCAGACGAAATGTCGAGGGCTGGGAGCTTAATTGTCGTTGGTCGACTCATCACCAACGAAAGAAAGGAAAGATATCACAAGCCAGGTTGTGAGGAAATAAAAGGTCAGGGAAGAAATTGAAAACAGCTGCGGTAGGACGAGGTCACTTTCCACCGTGGTCACGTGATAACTGTTTTCGGACAAGGCCGATGATGCAATGTAGCTCTATACCAAGCTCTACATAGCTCTACATATTGCTCAGTCGCCACCAGAGTCGACGCAGATGCGTCTCATAGGATGGTACCAACTTGACGCAAGGAACAATACAGCCGCTATCTTATATCCAGCTCCAGTTCGCGTGTCTTCATTACGAATCTTCCCAACTGGCGCCCAACCGTTCGCTCATTCTGACATTGCCGCGTAGGGTTTTAATGGCGTCTACTTCATAAGCGCGACTCTTCTTAACGATTTTACAGGATTACTGAGCCGGAAACATTCTTTGTTGACGTCTTCTTCAATGCGTATTCCATTCAACCCAGTCCAGATTCAGCAGACAAACGGACCGTGAAGAATGCACTGGTTCCTACTCGGATTGCTTATGTGGGAGGCCAGGCTGAATTTGTTGTTGACATGGGACAAGAAGTATGTGGTATTCTATTCTATTCCTCTTTCTTCGTCAATTCAATAAAATGTTTCAGTACGCTACCAGGTTGATCATATTTCATGGGGATTTCCAATCCTTATTCGTGGCGGTCTACGGAGAACATATCATTAGCAAACCGGAAATTGACACATACGAAACCATCCGTCTTCCTGTACCCAAGCACCTTCCCATTCCCAGTAATGTTGACCCAGCCAATTCTCCAAACCCAACCCTAGTGGCAGAACAGCTCCTTGCCCTTATAGATGATCCACGACCATTGCTGACTGTCGCTACTCGTTTGATTTTTTCCTTGAAACCTGAAAAAGAGGATTGGGATCTCCCTGATTTCCCTTACCTTTATTCAGAACTAACATTTGCGGAAGACGACGATCTAGGAAATCTCGTTGCCTCTGCCTCAAGGCCTATACAGGATAACCTTTCTCATGAGGCAATCACGGAGTTTGCCATTAAAATGCATGATTCCATAGGTTCAAATGTCAGTGAAATTCCCTCTGAATTTTGCTTTTCAGCATCAAGTCTCATTAAAAGCATCTTAGCCCGTGGATGATGCCTATTACACTGCAAAGCTTTTGTGTATAGCTGCCTCCCAGCAGACCCGCTTTTCAGCTATTCTCTTGGTCAGTCATTCTCCCCCTTTTCTTCGCCCAAAGTCTCTGAACAACATTCGTCCAGGAACACCTAGACCTTTCCGAGGTGTATAATGAAGAGAGTCTCGATGAAACGAACATCTATTGCTTGCGAGACGCAGCTAGCAACTTCGACATTGCCAGATACTTTTGGAAAGATTATACGTTCATACGTGGCCTAGAAAATCTCCAAAAGAGTCCCAAGACGGAAAAATCAATACAAAAGGCGTTAAAGAAGCTGCTGGCAAGAATACGTGGTTGGCAGCTCTTTGAAGACGCATTGGAAAATCCAGACGGCGATTTCATAGGTGCTATCGAGTTCTTAAAAGATATCACTTCAACAGAACTTTCCACCGGATGTTGGCTAGAGTGCATGATGGATAATTACGATTTGATCACCAAGCTGGGTGTCTCCCCTCCACCCTCCCTTCCTGCACCCCTTTTTCAAGAGCGTCGTGTCAAGATTTCACATGAACAGTTTCTTACATTTGTAAAGGCGCTCCTCGGGGTTCTCTCTGTCCTACCTGTCCTTGCTTGGGCAGATAGCGTAGGCAGCGGCTTGTGTCGCGAGAGAGTACTTGCTGTCTTAGTTCTTTGGCAAGGTATCGATGGTTATAGAGAGGTGAGTCGATTTTTAATCAGAACGTGTGCAATGCCTTATTTACTCTGATTCAATCCTGCTAGATCGTCAACCATTGTCTACTTCTTCGTCAACTCGTCAAGCGACTTGAATGGAACACGGGCGAAAATCCTCCGATGAAAGGAGGGATGCTAGCAGAACGACTTTTGCTAGGGTTGGCTAGAGACCCTCAAGCTATCCTCCGCGAGGACCTCGTCGATACGATCCTTGAATTAAAGGACCCGTTTTCTTATATTGAAACAGATGATTTGTTGGAAATGGGGAAATTGGCACGAGTTGCTCGAGATGGACTGCCCTCTGCCATTGAAGAGCTCGCATATACTAGCGTCCGGCCATACTCATTACGACGCCTGCGTGTCTTGCGTGTCTCATTGGCGATAGTAGCGGAAGAGGCTTCGTACGAGGATGGTGAACTACGTGTCGTCAGGAAATTTTGGAGGGAACGATCCCAAGGAATTTTTCCGACTCTCGTCTCTGTGCTTTCCGACATCTCAGAAGATTTGGACCGTCACTTCGAAATACAGGTATCATCAGGGATGAATCAAGTTCTTTCGGACCTCCTATTTCGCACAGCAAATGATATTCTTCAATTGATCGTTCGCTTTGCAGGGCAGTATCCCATTGTGAACCGAGACCTGCGAACATTGACCAGGGCCATCGTTGACCTTTATGCCTGCTCAGACCTGGCCATGTCTTTGTTTTCCCAGCATTCCGCCGCACACACCGCCGCACAGAACATTCGACATATATGCACTAATGCTCTTCTCCGACTCACAGCACCTGATCTTCATGTCGATTTGATACCAGATGGCCTTCAAATCATTTTACGCGCCCTCCTGGTTTCCTATACCCTGAAGAGCTTACGAGATCCTGTTCATCATATCGTCCAACTCTACGACCTCATCGATAACATTTTACCTCAGCATCCATCCGACTTCACTACCATTTGGGCAACCGAAGTTTTCCCAAAGGTCCTTCCGGATTTGAGGGTGTTTTCCTCACTTCTTGATCCAGAAACACGTCATTTTTTCATCCATCGACTTGTCAACCTTGACGAGGGCGAAATTGGATTGGGCGAATGGCTTCTCGGTGAGGAGCTCAAGGAGCTTTCCAAAGCTCTCCAGCTTTTTTCAAGTTCCACCCTGGAGGAAAACCAAGGACTCGTATTGAATCATCAAATTTTCAATTCACTGCATCTCTGCGAGCTCCTTGTGTCGTCGCCTGATACATCGGAATGGGCCTTAACATCGCTGTCCGACAATGAAGACCTTTCCCAATACCTCGATAATTGTCTCTTGCATCTTCTAGAGTCAAGCATCTCTCTCGCATCGTTGACGGAACTCACAAGGAAGATAGCTAAACATGCAAGTCAGTTTGGTCCCGACGTTCGCTTCAACATCCTTCTCCTGGTTCTGAGAAATGCGGAATCAGATCCTTCCGTAATTGATGCTCTGGATTTTGTCCCAGGCATTCTCAAGAGCCTGCCTTCTACCTCTATCTCTCCTGAACGTCTCAGGATCCAAATCGGACGATTATTGTCAGCCTATTCAGACAACGCCTCCAGTTTGAAAATCGACAACGCCGAAATGTTATCACAAACTCTTGCTTGGCTTGCCTCCCAAGGCAATGTCAAGCTGACCACGCTTCCTGGGATTTCAAGAGAAGCACTCCACTATCTATTTACCACTCTCGCTTCGACGTTATTTCGCTCAAGCCATACCGATGTCTCGACCCTAGAGCAGAAATTCAACATTGACGATGAAGAGCTTTTTTTGCCCCCAATGGTCGAATTATCGGATTCCTTTACGATGTCTCTCGAGTCTATCGAGGACCTGCTATCTCCCAAACCATTCGAACCATCAACACCAAAGAGCGGGAACAAGACACCTGACATCTTGGGCGTTGTCATCTCTCCGCCAACCGCCATACTCCGTTCTCCTGCCGCTACAGGTCTGACCAAGACGTACGCCAACAACGATTTTCGACAACTCAGGCAGGTGTCGTCTACGCGGTTGAACACTAGTAGATTGCCCAGTACACATGGTGCGTTTATATTTTACTCTTTGAATGATTTCTTTGTCATCTGACGGCATGCTATTTCTTTTACATTCTTTGCTGTTAATCATCACCTAGTCGACGTAGGTATCAATGGTAGCGCTGACTTGATATTCTGACTGACCAGAATTTCTCTTCCCCCTTCCTTTGTCTTCCTGTCGATCTCTATTCACAGGCATTCGGGCAGTCCGAATCTCCGGAGTTGCTGGCGTCAGCGCACCTTGATGCGAACCTTACTACCAGTCCATTTCAAGGGTTTTTACCAATGATATAATACCAAAAGTCTAATACCCGCTTTAGTTGCTATTGTCCAACACTAACACCACTCCAGGGTGGGTTGTACCTACTGTATTTATACGAATTCTACCTATCTATCTTCTGGCTATGATGTACGATGATGGTAGAAGTCAACTCTTGATTAATCGATTCATGGTGTATACTCGGCGTTCTTTATGTTCAATGCCCTATCGAAATACTAATACAAATGATTCGTATCCAGCGAAAGAAAGCATTATCGATTTGGTATCGTTCCAATGGTATGGATATGGTCGTAATAAGGACAACAAAGGTCGTTGAAGGGTTTAAGCTTTAAGGTCGTCGTGGGCTAAAGAAGAGATAAAATGCACAAATGAAAGAGATGATAAAAAGAGAACGGAATTTTGCGAGGGTCCAACAGCATGAGGAAAGCAAAGCAAAGGAAATCACGAAAAAAGCCAACTGAGTAACCCTAATTAAGATACAGCCTCTCCTACTTCCGAGCTGCGCGTAACTGTGCCCGAAGACTCGCGTTTTCTGTCTGCATGGAATTCAGTTCATCGAGCAACGCGATACGCTGACTCTGTTCGGAGGTCCGCATGGCCTCGACTTCATCTTGGGCGGCAGATAACTCTTTCTCCAATTCAGTGATACGCGCATTCAACTTGGCAACTTCCGCTTCATGTCCCGCGATTTGGGAAGTGAATTGGGCTCGGACCATAGCGGGAGCCTGTGCAGCCTCCTCTGCCAAGGTCAGTGCGCGCGTCGAGAGGTTGTCGTTTGCCTCTGAGAGCTGTCGACAGGTTTCAGCTTGTTCGGCGGCTCTCCGCTCGAGGTCACGTTTGTCGTTTGTGAGACGCTCAATACTATCGTGAAGGAGTTGGAGTTCTTCTTGCCTATAAGAAATGATAAATTTAATTCGTCGTACAGACATCATAAAAATTCTTTTAAAAAAAGGAGCTTACATGGCAACAATGCGTCCTCCCATCCCTTTATTACGCTCTTCCAGAGTGCGGACCTGTTTTTGATACGTCTCGAGTGCATGTGTGCCGTCCTGAGCAAGCTTTTGTGCCCTCTCAGCATTCTTCTTGAGAAGATCGTGGGCCTGCGCAAAGCGCACCAACCGTTCGATCAGCGCACGGTCATCTGCTATGAGAGCCTGAACTCGAGCAGCGAAAGCTTCGAGAGTGAAGGCCTGGAGGCTCTGGCTGGGGAAAGCTGTGGATGGGGATGAAGAAGGGGTATTTGAATTGTTGCGGGTATCGTAGAGAGCCTTGAGTGAGCGGACGTCGAGGTCGGAAAGGGAGGTGATGACGCCTGATGATGATGAGAGATTGGTGTTTGGTCCGATTGGTGTCCCAGGTGTAGGGGTAGGGGAGTTGGTACGATATGAGCGCGTGCTGGCGCCAAATTTGGCGGCACGAGCTTCTGGGGAAGGGAGAATGGCCCAGATTGGCTGAAGAATGCGAGCCGCTTCTGATGAAGAGATAGTGTCCGTAAGTGATGCATTAGCCATCTGCGGTGGTGATTTAGCTCGGATAGAATCTCGCTCTCTGCGGGTTTCATCGAGTTCTCTTGCCAGAGACTCTCGTTTATCGAAACCGCTGCGTACATCATCCTCCAGTCTTCTCCGAGCGAGTTCCCACTCTGCCTCGGATTTCGCGTAAGACTGAAGTTTGGCATGCACGGTCTCGAGATGTGTGCCGAGTCCATTCAATAATCCAAGGAGTGAATTATCACGCGAGAAGAGGACGATGCCATGCTTCTTCACGATTGATTGGACAGCGACCAAGCCAGCCTCGAGCTCTTCATTCGCTTGCTGACCACCGCGAGCGTCAAACTCTTCTTGCAGCCTGGCAAGATCTTCCATCTTTTCGTCCTCCCAGACCTGTCGCTCCTCTTCCCAAGCCCGTCGCATAGCTTCGATTTCCTCCTCGCGCTCTTCAATAACGGCCCGTAATTGTGCCTCCTCCTCCTCTTTCTTGGCCTCGATAGCAGCGATTTTGGTCTGAAGCGTCTCGAGTTCCTTCCCTGTATGACCCCACTTCTCATTTTGCCTTGCCCCCTCCTCATTCTGCCTTGCCAATTGCTCGTTCTGCCTTATCAAATCCTCATGTTTCCTCGCCCACTCTTCGTTCTGTCTTGTCCGCTCCTGCTGCTGCCTTGCCCACTCCTCTTTCTGCCTTGCCCACTCCTCTTTTTGTCTTGCCCACTCCTCGTTCTGCCTTGTCCATCCCTCTTGCTGCCTCTCCCATTCCTGTTTTTCGCCTTTTAGTCGTTTCAGTTCTGCATCACGTTCGTCCGACTGCTGTTCCCTATCGAAGGCTGCCATGGTCTCCATTTCTTGTTTCTCTAGCTTGATCATGGATAATTCGCGGGTCATTTGGGCCTGCTTCTGACCAGCGGCTTTGAGAGCTTCTTTTGCATCATTAAGTTTTGTCTGAAGGGCTAGGATCTCGTTCGCAGCTGCCTCAGGAGATAATTTACGCCTCGGAACAACAGTCTCCGCATGTCCAGCGAAAAAATGGGCACCTTCAAATTTGGAACTTGAGGGAGAGGAAAGGACGGAGAAATTGGTAGCGGGGCTTGTTAATGTACTGCGGTTGGAAGAGTCATAGCCAGAATCATCTGCTTGCGGGGATAGTTTGGATTCCATGGATTTGACAGAGAAGCTCAGCACCGCTGCACGGTGCTCCATGAGTTTCGAGTGAGTGCGGGAAAGTGTGCTCGATACTGTGTCAAGTTCCGCCTGGACGTTGTCGACGCGCAAACTCGCAGCCTCCAGTTGCTGTGATGATTGCTGTTGTGATGGTCGCTTGGTATTAGCGTCGACGCGCGAAAGAGAAAGTGCAGCATCGCGGATTTTTGTTTCGAGTACAAGTTTTCTAGAAAGCGCAACCTGGCGTTCTGAGAGAAGCTGGTGCTCCTATTTGAGAGTTGAGAACGATGCAAAATAGGAGAGGTGAGAGAGAGGAGCGAAACCTTTTTTAGATCGTCCACTTGTTCGGCAGACAGTATTTCGAAATCCCTGCTGTCTATAACGGCCTCGCTGGCCATCAAGCTCAACAAGAGTTCATCCCTGGTGTTTGTGGGTGTCGAGAGACGCTTGGATTTTCTTATTGATGTTGACCGGCTTGAAACGCCGCGGCTGGGAGGAGGAGGAGAGGAAGGAGACGAGAATCTCGTTGTGGTTGTGGTTGTAGTAGTAGGGATGTTCGCCGCCTCTGATGTGGGCGAGGGGGGAGGCCATGAGGGGCCCTGGGGAGGGGAGAAGGCGACGGGGGTGCCGAGGAGCTTGCGGACACCGTTCATGGGACTGGCCTGGGTAGTATAGTGCTATGGTGGTGGTGTGTAGTCAAGCCAAGGTAATGTTGCTGCCCCTAACCCTAGCCTCGTTTCTGGCCGCCTCAGTTAGTGTCCTGCCTTGTCTCTCTGTCAATGTCGTTCACCTTCAACTGGCCCCGTTTTTCAGACCAGTTCCATTACGATGCCATCCAGATGCTCAATACCGCTCTTAACAAGGGAAACAAACCACCCATCATAGCAGACAAAATTGAAGTCGTCGAACTCGAAATGGGCACCCAGGTAATCTCACTCCTTCTCGTTCAATCTCAAACTAACCCTTCTTTCAGCCGCCAGAACTCGAGATCCGCGACATAGGAGATCTTACCGTCGATCAGTTCAGAGGCATATTCCGTCTAACTTATGCTGGCGATGCTCATCTTGTCCTAAAGACAAAAGTTCAAGTTCGTTTGTTTTTTCTTATATCCTAGAAAATTGTAGCTCAGTTTACTTCAGGCCAATCCATTAAACCACAAGCAACCAGATATTCATCTCATGGCTGGTTCAAGAGGGATGCTCGCAGCCAAACACCCTCTAGTCGTACCCATGCTTCTCCGCCTTTCCCATTTTCGTCTGAGTTCCTATGTTGTCCTTGTCGTCTCCAAGCAAAAAGGTATAACCCTGGTCTTCAAGACAGACCCTCTACAACACGTCGACATAAACAGTACATTCGACTCCATCGCCATTATCCAGAATTTTATCCAACGCGAGATCGAAGGCCAGCTGCGGCAGATGTTCAGAGAAGATCTTCCTGGTATTATCCATCGTCTTAGCCAACAATGGGTCAAGGCAAAAGTTGAGGCCCCATATCTATCGACAGCAACTAGACCTCCTCTTGCTCGAAAACCTTCGTTAAACTCTATCAACTCTCATCGTCCCCGCCCTCCCCCTTCCTCATCTGCCATCACTACCTCATCACCACCACCTCAAAAAATCCCTTCTCCTCCCGAGCCTTCTTCCTCTTCTCATCCCGATTTAGAAAACTTCGATCCAACATATGGCCTCCGGCCCGAAGGTCTTCCTACCAAAAGTGGATTTAAAGGTTTTAGTAGCCTCTTTACTCCCAACAAAGGTCTTGCAGATCTCGCAGAAGAAGCGGACGACGATCTCAGTGCCGACCTAAACAGCGACGTCTGCGATGAGTATGAAGACGAAGATCACCCTGATTCTTATGATTTTGTTGACTGGGGTGACGACGCGGGGCACCAAGAATCAGGAAATGCTACCACCACGAGCACTCCTCCAGAGTACGAAACGATCCCTGCTGTTGGTGGTGGAACGATCACCCGCCCCAGGGTATTCCATTCTCAATCTCAAGCCGGTCTTTCACGTTCCATAACCTCCCTAAGCGGCAATATTCATATTCCTCTCCCTCCACGGTCCCAGTCTCACCTGGGTCTCCCCCCACTCTCTGCAGTATCGGTACATTCTACATCACATCCAAATATGCATCACCATCTCAGTAGCTCAGCAGCTGCCACAGCTGGAGTACCACTGCGTACAGCACCTATTCCCGGTTCATATGCCCAGCGTCCATACGCCAGACGCTCTCTCACTCCTGATAGCATCGATTCAATACCTTCTACGTCAAGATCAAGTAGCGGGCCGTCCACATCCGCAGCCGCATCTCGTCAAGTTACTGCTTTGGCGTACAAGCGTCAATCATATCCTTCCACTGCCTCCTCCGAATTGGGGGCAGCTGATAAAGAGGCACCCATATTCATGCGCCGTCCTCCAGGTGAAAGAAGAATGTCGGTGGTATCTGACACAACCGCGTTCTCTGGGATAAGTTATCGCACAGCAACGACTGCTTCGGGCCACAACCGAGGTCATGATTACGAGTATGAAAGGGAAAGCAACCGCGATTATCCAGAGTCCTTAGAAGATGCTGAACAATACCAGCGAAATAGAGACGGAGACCGGACACATAGTGGACGACATCCAGTCGCTTCCTCATCGCGTGCCCGTTCTCCAAACCCAGATCTTTCAAACTCTCCATCTTCCCCGCCCAAATACACACAAAACCATCACCATCATGGCCATCAGCACCCGAGAGCCCACAAAATAGTGTTGCGTCCTTCCTCGGGGTCGTCTTCAATACACCAGCTTAGTACCTTGAGCACATCGAATCATACGCTGAGCCCGTACACACGGGATCTGTCCCATTTCACCGTGCGCAGTGTGCCTCCGCGCGCAGGGTCGTTTAGTAATAGTCTGGGCACTGGTATTGGGATTGGAATTGGTGTCGGTGGCGGTATAGGCAGAGCGGGCAAAGGCGCGATGACTACCGGTGCAGGACCCGGCCAAGGCCAGCATGTCAAGGCGAAGCGGAAGCGGACGTATAAACTTGGTGGAAATGGCGCTGGAAAAGGCGCGGCAACTGGCACTGGTACAGAGGCTCAGTCCTCCAATTTACACAACAATCGCCTGCCTGAAGACGAGTTTGATATGTCGGATATGGATCGCTATTTCACGGATGACCTCAACCCACAGACAAAGTTGTCGTCGCCATTACCATCATGATGATCATGATATTGTCGGTCCATTCATGGCGACAGCACCACCACCACCACTCTTTTCAGACAATTTTGTCAATCTGTACATCTACCTTCTGGTTTTATCTTTACATGACCAGGTAATAACTGCACTATCCCACACACTCTTAATTTTTAGTATGTATATTATGATCTATCGAGTTGATGTATTGTTGGTCTGAAGGCAGCTTTCTACTGTCCGGCTTGCCACGGGCACACCACAGCGCACAAAAACGACATGCCCCCGTTGTCTAATGGTTATGACGTCAGACTTCTACGCTAAGACGTGATCTGGAGGTTGCGGGTTCGAATCCCGCCGGGGGTTTACAACGTGCCTAACGATACGACCCCAGCGCTAAGCCCTAGGCGCTCAGCAGCAAATCGATGTGGTCATTACATTTTTCTTTCGCGTCGGAAAGAACATATATAGCACGGACGGAAGGACATTGAATGTATCATACAGTATATATGTTTTACGGGATCTCCATCACATTGTTGAACTTCGTGCAAAATTCAATCGATGTCAGTGTGTAGGTGAGATGTCGGGACTTTTGAACAGTCGAATAGGTTGAAAAGTATTTTCTGCTGGCCCAGATAGTCGAAACAAAAAAACCCCCGGCGGGATTCGAACCCGCAACCTCCAGATCACGTCTAAGCGTAGAAGTCTGACGTCATAACCATTAGACAACGGGGGCTGGTGATCAGAGAGGGATTTGAGCTGTCAAACACGGCGAGACACGGACTGCCGTGTGTAGCCTTTGTATGTGAATCGGACGACGGATCTGAGAAAGAAACGGGAAATAGATAGCCTATAGGATCCCAATTTAGTGCCCGGACAGTCTTAGTAACCTCACCGACCCTCAACCTCAGTTCCATGTGTAATCTAATCACCCCACACACCTCCAAACAAAACTCTCCCCTTCGCGCATATATTTAGTCCAACTCTTTTTTGTTCCAAAACATTCTTTCTTCATCTTCATCCCCACACTCGACTCGCTATGCCTTCTGTACTTTTCGTTTTGACCTCTGCCAACAAGACCCTCACTGGCGGACAGACGGTATTTTGTCTATGCTGAGATCGTTGGATGTCTGACTCTGACAATGACGAACTAGGGGTGGTTCCTCCCCGAAGCGGCTCACCCTTACTGGGTCCTAGAACCACACGCCACCATCGATTTCGCGTCTCCTAACGGCCCCAACCCACCCATCGACGAGGGAAGCGTCAAGGTAGATCTCGTTTCACCCTATATATCCACTGGCTCGACCTAACGTTATCCGAAATAGAGCTATGAAAAGGACGAAGGATCAGTCAAATTCCTCGAGGATCCAGTGGTAAAGGACAAGCTCGCGCACGCCAAAAAGTTATCAGACGTTGACGTCAAGAACTATGACGCAATCTTCTACGTTGGCGGTCATGGTCCCGTCATTGATCTCCCTACAAATCAGGACAACATCAAATTGATTGGAGAGGTATATCTTTATATGGACTTTATTTAAACTCGATTCGCTTTTGCTGATTGGGGTCTTCCGAAATAAAAACAGTTTTGGAATGCTGGAAAGATTGTATCCGCTGTGTGCCATGGTCCAGCGTAAGAGTTGCTCCTTCAACGAAACATGTTCATATCGTCTTACATTTTTCTCAATAGCGCCCTTGTTGGAGGAAAAGACGCCAATGGAAAGTCCATCTTCGCTGGAAGGAACGCCACAGGCTTTTCTAACGACGAGGAACGTATCGTTGGCAAAGTGGACGTCAGTAATATCTCTTGGCAAGGGACTGTCTGAAACTGTACTAAAACCTGACTCCACACATCCACAGGCTGTTCCCTTCTTGTTGGAGGACAGGATTGGCGAGCTCGGAGGCAAATTCGTCAAAGCCGATGCTGCCTGGGGGGTGAGTGATTTGATTTTCTAGATTGGGGAGTGAGCCTGACCACGCACTT
>JAIFHD010003122.1:0-22773 GCA_019721455.1 Psilocybe mexicana
GGAATTCGAAATCGATATTAACGTACTATATCTATCTACATAGTTCGACCCGATCGATCGCGAGGGCCTCGAATGCCCACCTGCTACCGTGAACAAGGATGGTGTCTACCAGTGCAAGAAGCATGGGTCTACTTGTTCGTCTTTCATCTCAGTACTCGTTGCTTGCTTGATTGATTGATTGATTGATTGATTGATTGGTCCTTCGATGCTCTCCCATATCCTCGACTCGACTCTCCTCCCCTCGACTCGACTCTCCTCGACGGTTTTATTTCGATTTATTTCGATCCATACAAATAGCCTGCAGCCAGTGTTATGGCTGGAAGAAGCAGATCAACAGAGCTCGGACCGTCGCGAAGAAAGCGGGTCGCAAGTGAAATCGAATCTCATCCAACATCGTCGGTCCTCTCGAGTTCCCCCAGAGCATCTTTGTGATCACACGATCTTCTTCTCACTCGATGAACATGGCACACGATCAGTTATGTACAGTAATTGGGATGGACAATCAATCGGCTGGGGGTCACGGGTGTTTGGGCTTGGGTTGAAGGAGGTTTGAAATGACGGTGGTGAGGAAAGAAAATGATAAAATTGTATTCGTGTATTGTATGTATTATAACCCCCAACAAAGTTCTTTTCGAAATTCGATTGTCATTGTTCTCCGGTCAGTTGTATAGGACCGTGGTGGGTATGCCGGTGAGCGCGCATATACTCATACTTGTACTCGGATTTGATCGATAGATCGTTGATGAACGTACACAGGCGCATATACTCATAGTACGATCGAGCTAAATAATCACTGGTGATGCAATTGATGAGCGATGAACATATACTAGTAAACTGATGATCGTGGCTATGTTGTTCATGGCTATGCCTATGTTTTTCATAGCGCTATCGAGGGCTTCTGCGATCAATCAAGATCACGGTTATTTCAATCAAACTGGTTAGCTTCCGGGCGAGCGCTGAGTCCGCTCCCTTTGTGTTACAGTAATTGGCGCCCATCATCGAGGATCGAAGTCTGTGGCAATCATTTATGCGTGATGTCGTGGATCAATCGAGGATGCGAGGAGTCCTCTGGGGATCACTGATGAACGATGCGAACGAACGATAGACCTATGCTTTGTCTAGAATCCATGTCAACATGAGTACTTAGGTACGCACAACGGATCTGGAGAATGTACTGAAATGAGACGAGATCATGATGGTCGGAAATCTAGAGACTAGGACTGTCACTAGATTCTCGTGGCTTCCATAGTACTGGGATTTGTGATTCACGTTTCACAGTCCTGAGTCGAGATCTTTGTTTGATGAGGTTGATAATGTCGCGCGATCGTGATCACTGGCATCGCAGTCAGATAGTCAATTTTGTCCAAAAAGCTGAACAGGATTATGTGCTAGTCTTATAAGTTTTGTACATATGTCAGCTCGCCATACTTAGAATCTAATCACGGCTGAAGTCGACCGTTGCTCGGCCATGCGGCGGCGCCAGCCATTTTATCTGTTAATGCGAGGGGTTATGTCAGTCACTGATGTCCAGTGAGAGAGTCATGAATAGGAATAGAACATCCTCATACATATGTACTAATCGTGATGATTGTCAATAATTGGTGTTTCTTATCTTTCCCCAACGATACATGTCAGTAGATTAGCCCAGGCGGACGAACTTCTTATCATCTCCGTATTACTTATTACAGCCGTTGTTTTGGTGCCTTGGCTTGGCCTGATTGTTGAGCACATACATACTATGACGTTGTTCAAAGTGAATTTCAAAATGAGATTGCGGGTCGAGGCTATACCTGGCTGCATACAGACACATTATGATTCAAGATTGTTGTGCTGGACAGTGAGCGTATGTAGGTAGATTCTAGGAGAGTTAGGGTATGATCAATTGTTTAGTGTTTATAAGTATGACAGCCTAGTTTCCGCTTCTGACCTCGAGAACCTACTAAAGGTTACCACGACAAGCATACACGCTCAATATTCAACGCCTGGCAGGCAGTGGTGGTCGGCCACAGGGCCCCGACCCTCTTAAAGGGAATATTACCCCGCATTGACTCGCCTTCTCCCTAGCCGCGTGAGTTCTAGGCGACACTGGAAAGGTTCTTCTTCTCTTCTTTTCATGCATTCATTGAAACTAAGCTTACATATACATAATAATTAAACAACTTATCTACGATCCGTGACATTCTCAGGAACCGGGTGCCAGCAACCGAAGTTGCTAATAGGCACATGCAGATATTCACGGAATATCGGCTCTGGAGCGTACGGTAAATTCGTCTCGTAGGCTTGTTGAAGGCGTGGTCACTTCGGGTCGGCTGAGCTCAATAATTCAGGAATAATACGTGAAAAAAGCTCGCTCAGCATTCTCGTTTGCAATACTTCTAATTGTCCATTCTCTCTTCAGTACCAGCGTCCTAGAAATATTACTGAACGGTTGGTGAAAGCTGGATTCCAGCGAGATCTGAACGAGACCGCAAGTCTGTAATCTGGAGAAATTGTGTCCAAAAGGGGTAATATCAGGCCAAACAACATGCCGAGCCAAATAGAGATAACGGCATCGCCTCGGGACGACTTCCTATCATTCCGTTTATCATCATGTTTTTTGATCCTCCAACCTCCTCCTCCACCGTCTCTGCGTACCGTTGTCCAAATTAAACTCAAGTTTTTAATGTCTGCACTCGGAGAGACTCTTTTGGATTGCCACGAGAACACGGAGGATAACTGAAAGGTGGGCAAAAAACGATTCCGTTGTTGTCATGTTCATTAATGAATTCTGTGCATTGATACATACACACCTTATCGCAACTCCGGTTCAGGAGGATCTTGCTTAGACCATTTGGATACCTTTTTTTTTGCATGCGGATGGCAGGAACGGTGTCAATTGTCAATCATAACGTCTGCCTCATTGATCGGTGTGGGGTCTTCCTTCGTGTGTGTATGTATGGTTTTCTCTTCCGCTTCGACGACGTCTTGGAAGTTGAGGTTGAATGCTGTCATCTCACGTATTTATTCAATTTTAATTGTCAGAGCTCAGGCGAAATAAATGTTCGGTCATTGGCATCCACAACGCGTTTTGGGAATGGTTGATAACGAGGAGGTAAGCGACCCTGGTGCCAAGATGTTTCTCAAGCTTCATTGACACGGTTTGTGTTTCATATGTAGGATAAAGGCAGTTGCAGCTTGACACGACACCGAAGTGGGTGGACTAGTAAGAATCTAAACTGCACACAAGATGGTAGCTATGCTTCTCCGCCGTGATGGTTTAGTTCAGACTAAGGAAACGAATCAGACCGTTGCTGTGTAGGACATCTTCTGGCGTATTCAACGAACAGCCTGTACGTCTCATTTTCGATTTTGTTTCGGAGAATCACGGTTGGGGTCGCACCACGGAGGATAACAACGTCTTCAGGTTTGTATTCAACAGGGACAGGAACTGGCGTAGATATGTACTGAAGTAAAAGATAACCATGATAGCGATCCTTGACGTCCGGTGATTGGACGATAAAGATAGTGAGCAATGTTTTTCTCGCTTGTTTCCTTTCCAAGCCGACTGGTATCTCACCCACTGCACAGATCTGGATCTTCATACATACTTGGCTTTTTGAACGGGTGGGGGTATATAGACCAACACGTATACGTATCGAAATCGTGTTCTCCCCCTTCACCCTCGCACACGCGCTTGTTTTCCTTCTTCCACGGAAGTTGTCCCTGTCGAAACAGCCCTCAAGATGGTGAACGTGACGTACGACGCCTGTAAGCTCGTGTTCGGTTTGTCATCCTTGCACCCTTTCTCAACACCTTTCTTCTCCTACTAGCTGGCGACTTGACTGCCTATACCCCCGATGGCACACCCGTTGTCTACAACCTGGGAGACATGGCCTTCGTCATTGTCTCTATGGCTCTCGTCTGGATCATGATTCCAGGTGTCGGTTATTTCTACGCCGGTCTGCTACGAAGGAAGAACGCGTTGTCGATGATTTATACGTCGTTGGCGTCGATTGCGGTTGTGTCATTCCAAGTGTGTATCGTGTTCTTATTATAGCGGGTCCACCCTTATTGACTCGACAAAGTGGTTTTTCTGGGGCTATTCATTGGCATTCAGCGAGACAGGGAACGCATTTATCGGTGACTTGAGTGAGTCTTCTTTTTTGATTGAGTCAATTTGGCACTATATGCTCATCCTCTCGCGTCCTAAGAATACTTCGGTCTCAAGAATGTCCTCGACCAGCCCTCGATTGGCAGCTCTCGCATCCCAGCCATTCTGTTCTGTATCTATCAATGCATGTTCGCGGTTATCACGTGCGTGTCCATTCTGCGATAAGCCACCAATTAATTGTAATGCTTATCACTTTCCTTATCTTTGAAACACAGTGCGTCCCTTGCGGTCGGTGCTATTGCTGAACGCGGTCGCCTGGGCCCTCTCCTCGTCTTTATCTTCGTCTGGTCCACGATTGTCTACGACCCTATCGCCTGCTGGACCTGGAACTCCAACGGATGGTCGTTCGTCCTCGGCGGCCTCGATTTCGCAGGAGGAACACCCGTCCACATCAGCTCAGGAACCGCTGCTCTCGCTATCTCTCTCTATCTCGGAAAGCGACGTGGATACGGAACGGAACGTCTCGCCTACAAGCCTCATAACACCACGTATGTTGTCCTCGGCACAGTGTTCCTCTGGTTTGGGTGGTTCGGATTCAATGGCGGATCTGCACTCTCGGCCAACCTCCGCGCTGTCCAGGCCTGCATCGTCACTAACCTGGCGGCGTCTGTTGGTGGGCTTACTTGGATGCTCTGGGTCAGTCATCTGTTCCCCATTTTCTGAAGTCGTGTTGATCCAGGCGCTAACTCGATTGGACGATATAATTATAGGATTACCGAATTGAAAAGAAATGGAGCGCGGTCGGTTTCTGTTCAGGTGCCATCTCGGGCCTCGTCGCTATCACACCCGCCTCCGGTTTCGTTGGAGCTCCTGCCGCTGTTGCCTTTGGTGTCCTCGGTGGAACAGCTTGCAATTTTGCTACTCAGTTGAAATTCATCCTTGGTTACGATGATGCTCTTGATGTCAGTCTTTCTGCATTTTTTTTCTTCTGCTTTTTGATTTCTAAACGTTTTATGTTTGTTAGATTTTCGCCACTCACGCTATTGGAGGTGTCGTTGGCAATCTCTTGACTGGTCTCTTTGCCCAAGCGAGCGTTGCTGGTTTCGATGGCGTGACTGAGATCCCTGGAGGTTGGTTGGACCACCATTATATCCAGCTGGCCCACCAACTCGCCGACTCCGTTGCTGGCATGTCTTATTCCTTCGTCGTCACCGTACGTCTCGCCATTGCCTAAAAGTTCGAACGATAACTTACCGTCGGTTTTCTATTTTAGACAATCATCCTCTGGATCATGCACTACATCCCAGGTCTCAGCCTGCGCACGACCGAGGAAGCCGAGATTCTCGGTATCGACGATGCTGAGATGGGCGAATTCGCGTACGACTACGTCGGCCTCGAGCAGGAGATCGGACATTCGGTGAACACTGGGTTGGGAGCGTCAGGAGGAGCTCGTGAGCCTGATCACCACATTCAGAAACCTTCACCCTCGAACAGCAGCGTCAACGAGCAAGAGAAGGATACAGCGGTATAATCCTTTTTACCGAGATTTCATGCATAAAATCCCCACTACTCCCCCTCTTTTTCTTTTTTCCTCTCGTATTTTCTCCGGTACCGACATTTGCATATCCGATAAACGGACACATTCTCATCGGTTCTCATCCCTCGTTTTCAAGTTGCCGTCCGAGTCTTAAAGACTCTGACTGACCTCTCATCTTGAATACTTGTGCTTTATACATAACACCTACCTCATCGTGTACAATAATTAGATACCGCTTCAAATATACACCTTAATGACTACTTCTATGCATCTCTTAAGATTCTCTTTCCAAGCACTCTCAGGCGCTCTTGGTTTCTCAAAAGTCGCGGAAGGACTGGTCGCTGACTGACGACGATCTCCCCGCTATGGTGTTTTGGGACCCACGTGAGCATTGTTGTATTGAAAGCACAACCTGGAAACGACCGAATTTGAATTTTACCACGTTCTCCCGCCACAACCTCTGCCCTGGTGAACCCTGGATGGATCATCGCTGTATTCAGTTGTATCCTCCTGGTATCCTCCTCATTGGTGGCAACTTGCAAGCCCCCGACATTCTAGGTACAGACACCAAAATCTAAGCTCAAGCTCAAGGGTCATCCACAGGAGTTGATTGTGCATCAAAATATGTGGATTCCTCCCATGTGAGCCATCTTACATATCTATTGCTGCATCACTGATTCACTTGGCCACAACTCCATTCTCAATTGATTCCATTCCTCCTTCTTTTCTTGTGTTTTGGCGAAGGTCTTCGAGGTTGAGCTTCTTCTGGGATGGATGAACGTCGGATTATTCGAGCTTCTTCGGATTCTCCTTTTATGTCTCGCGTTTTGTGCGCTTGAATTCCTCGGCATCGATGGCCAGAAGTTTTCTTTTTTTTTTTACCTCCAAGGTGTTACGGGCGGGGGGGTCTTCATAGGACACCGACGGTGATCGTTCTCGACATTGATGATGTTCCATTTGATGGGTGAAGTTTTGGATGTATTTCTCGCATAAAAACCGTTTTCTCATCAGACATCCAGCCCATAGACAGGTACTGATATTGGCTTACACACACACATCTGTGTGGTTCCGAAGGCCGTTTTACGCGTCGCCAGTCGCCGCCCATGGCGAAGCTCATCATTTCTTTCGTTCATTCATTGGAACCATTGATGCGTTGAAAACGCAAATGAAAAAAAAAAATCTTCCTCATGGAACCCGAGTAAACGCGTTGGCGTTTTGGCGTTTGTTTTCACGGCGCTTGAATCACGGGCGAGACTTGTCACTGGTTGAACAAACTGGGAGCCCTCTCAAGGCCGCAGCGCTCAAGGTCTGTGAGGAGAATATCTGGGATTTCACATTATCCGGTAACTTACCAACAACCAAGACTACCGTTGGTGGCGTACGATCTCTCGGGCTCTCTCGGTGTCGTTCTCAAGGCAATATGGCCACCTCAGCGAGTGTGTGCCTTTTCACGACCTTCCTAATACATACCCTCTTATCTTTATCTGTATTTTTTGTAGGAAATATCAAGGGAAATACCCCAGACTCCCACACGGAGGCCGTATCTGCCGTTCAAGACCTCAATTGGGGTATGTATCGGCATCCCGGAACCCCAACAAGGCCCCCCTCCTCGATCCCCTAAAACACCAGTAACGCCGGATATCTTACCCAGGAAATAATGCGGGGTCGATCGTCCCAAATCGGATTCAATATGGTTGGAGGGTTCTCACCAAAATCATGGCCACCGACGCCGATGTTTTTAAAGCAACCACGTCCCAAGTGGGGGTTTTTCTCTTGATGGTCGTTCTTCCAACCCCTACTTGTACTTGACTTCCCTTTGAACTGTAGGGATTGTTGTTCCTCCCCTTCTCTATCTCCGTTTCTCCTCCTCCTCCTCCCTCCATTCACGTCTCCTACCACCCAAAAGATGTCGTCCCTTCAATCGCTCATCAACACTGGCCTTCGTCATATTCAACTTTCGCGTTATTCACAGCGTATGTGTTTTGTTCTTTTTTTCCCCGCTTAAACAGTGAAAACTGACGCGTAAACACCAGTTGCATCTAGTGTTATTGTAATATTTGACCACCGTGCGCGTTCTTGTGGAAATCTGAAGGGAATGAGCCGCGTTGCTAACATGTAGTGTGCATAGTGCTCACTCTTGATGAGGAGGTGCGTCTATCCGTCTTCCCTCTTTTTTTCGCTCGTCTCAACGCCTGCTCCTATCCTAGATCAACTTGATTTGGGTATGCAAAAAAAATTAACTACGCCCTGTCGACGCCAGAACTCAAAATAGCACACACTCCACAGAACAGCGCGTGGTCATTGGGGAAAATTTTATTTTTACTGGTAAGCGCTGATATGCTACCGGAATCACCGCCTGTTTACCTGCCTGGCTAACTTTGACCTTCTCTCATTAGAATCGGTATTATACATTGGCCGCTGTTGCGTGCGTTGTTCTTTCCCAATAACCCATAAAAATAGCCATTTACGTTGATTGGGCATCCAGATTCAATAATTATGGTGAATATTTCACAGTATTTTTTTGTGTATGTGGGGCCCGTGAGGCTGAAGAAGATTTTTGTCTCGTCCCTCAGCGTTCTTTTCTCCCACTATTACTAATTCTGTGGGTATTTCTCTTCTATGCCGCCGCTTGCGATTTTACTGATTTTTGGGATCTTTCGTTTTTCCGCAGCTGTACGTCACCTCTGTGATTTATTGGAAACAATCTCCTCACTGTCGATTGGGACTTATTTTCTAGTTGTGAGTTTACCCTTTCTTTGATGTCTCCCTTTCAGTTGATTGAGATTATCTCCCTAGGTCATTCGTTCTTCCAATGGCAAGGATGGACCGGTTTAGTCGGTTGTATATTGTCACAAGGTTTGAAGGTGATCGCTTTATCATTTCCTATACGAGTGCTCAACATATGGCACAGGCATATTACAAATCCGAATATACGCACTGTATTCACTGAATAAGAAGATCCTTATGCTAATGCTCGTCTGCTTTGTCGCTTCCACGGCAACATCTGGGTGGATAATGGGGACCACCCTCTCTAATTTCACAGGTAAGCAGAGGTCCTGTGATATAATCAATTCAATACAATCTGATTGATCATGTCGAACCAAATTATAGCCACCGCGCTCAAGATTCCTGGAGGACGGTTCTGTGTCCCATCCAACTATTCCCCTCGGCTATTCGCGTTTTGGGCGCCGTCACTCGCGTTCGAGACTTTGCTCTGTACGTTAGCGATGATCAGAGGCATCCAAACCTTCAAGTCAAATGGCTCGCTATTTCATAGTGGGAGGCAGCTTGTTGGGATACTGATCAGAGATTCGTTGATTTATTTCCTCATGTGCGTACCAACCCCCCTTTTTTGGCCTTCGTTACGAAGACTGTCGTTGCTCATGAGACTGTTATACTTATAGCATCTGCATGACATACCTGACGTGTCTACTCTTCTGGAGACTAGCACCGGTAACCCTCTTTCTCCTTAATGGTTTCATTATCTTGTCCACTGACTGAAGCCCACGACAACTCTCTATAGTCATCGCTCCTCGAGGTTCCGGTTGGCTTCACCCTCGCGATGTCCTGCGTGCTCGCAAATCGGGTGGTACTGAACGTCCGCGTCGTGAACCGGGAAATCGAATCATCCAAGGTTATGAGCAACCATTCCCAGAAATCCCAGAAACAACTCATCGTCAACGGGACGGCGTTTGAGAGCTTCTGCAGCCCAGGAACTTTGACAGAATTTGAGATGGAGAGACTGCGCACGATGCGGGCGGAGAGGCAGAGTAGGCTAACGTCCGTTAGATACGATGACGTTGAGCGTGGTCATCCTGAGGTCCCTTTCACTGTCTACTAGCCCTTTTCTTTTTCTCTTTCACTTTCTTTTTTGGCCAGTGGGACACTTGTTTGTATTAAGTAAAATCTCAATTATGTATTACTATTTACGATTCATTGCACTACATCCACACTTCTATTCGTTTCTTCTCTGTAGACGCATTTTCACGCATTTTTTTCTGTATTCGTCCAAAATTTATAGCTTTCTACACTTCAATGCAATTCGCTTTGCTTTTCGAGTTTTTTTTGGAGTTTTTGCTTTTGTGTAAACGACCCCAAGCCAATGTCGGTGGCTTACGTAATGAGCTCTCGGAAACATTTCCGGACCGCCAATCGCAGGGACTGGTCAAGTCTCTCACCGCAGCCCCTCACGATGTCTGTTTGTCTTTCGCTTCCTCTTTATCTATCTGGCGAGAGGGCATTCATCTATGGCCAACGAAACGACCCCTCTTTTGCAAGAGGAACCCCGGGATACCAATCCTGAAAATGTCGGTCCAGGGGGGACGGAGGAAAACCCGTCTGCTCCTCAGAAATCGTTTCTTGCCTTTGTCAGTGCTCTGAAATGTGGAATTTGGACTATGAATTCGAGTTGTTGACGGGCATGGTACTCTAGGTTATACCGATGGCGGTTGGGATATTTCTAGGGGCGATGGACCAAACTATCGTTGTGTCGTGTACGGCCTCATTGACTCTCCAAACCGCGGAACTTTCTGACAAGAGATCTTGATAACCCACAGCATACGCCTCTATCGGAAGTGAATTGAAACAACTTCACAATACCAGTTGGATCGCGACTTCTTACTTGTTGACCATAACCAGCGTCCAGTGAGTCCCCGTACTTTTGTTTCAATAAAAGCTATGAATTGAAGAAACATTTTTGTCCTTCAGACCTCTTTACGGGAAATTGAGCGATATATTTGGTCGCAAAACGTGTCTTCTCTTTGCATATACCGTTTTTGCTATCGGATGTCTCCTCTGTGGGCTGTCGGAGAATATGACTCAGCTCATTGTGAGCAGGGCCATTGCGGGCATCGGTGGAGGAGGGATGCAAACGTGAGTGTATCCGTCTTTTCTCGGGGGTTTCGTTCACGATTTTTTTTTTACTGTTCATAGAGTTGTGAGCATCATCATGTCAGACGTTGTTCCTCTTAGAAGTCGAGGAACTTGGCAAGGTGCCTATTGTCTTCTTTCCAATTAAGAAGTCGACTCATGTCATTTCAGGCGTTCTTAATATCGTCTTCGCCAGTGGAAATAGCGTTGGCGCATCGTTGGGTGGCTATCTTGCAGATACAATTGGATGGAGATGGTATTAGTGTTTCTTGTCCGTCTTTTTTCCTTACCTGTCACTGACATCGCAAAAGGTCTTTCTTAATCCAAGTGCCTATCACAATCGTCGCCATCATCGCAGTTTCATTTTCTCTCCACCTACCGAAAAGAGAAACAGGCGATTTCCGAGCCAAATTGAAGCGGGTCGATTTCCTGGGGGCATTCGCGCTTGTTTTCACCGTCTTCTTCCTTTTGTTCGCCTTGGATCGCGGTGGAAACATCTCATGGAACGATCGATATACGATTGCTTCTCTGGTCGCATTCGGCGTGTTTTTCCTCATTTTCGCGTTTGTGGAGATGGAGCATGCTGCTGAGCCCTTTGCGCCGAGGCGGATCATTGTCAATCGTTCTTTGATCGCGAGCTATCTCTTGAATTTTTTCGCTATAGCTGCTGCGTTTACTCAAATCTTCCACGTCCCGCTCTATCTGCAAGCTGTTCAAGGAAAAACCGCATCCGAGGTCGGCCTCTGGTTAATTGTAGCCGTCCTCGGAGGAGTGACTGGATCCCTTCTGGGAGGGCTCATCATCCAAGCTACAGGAAAATTTTATGCCATAACCGTCATCAGCTCCGCCGCTCTGTTCGTTGGTACCATTATCGTCAATTTGTCCTCTGGGATCATCATATCGTCTACTGTCGGAATCGCAATTGGTATGTGATGCTATCGATTGTGAAACTATACTCTTACTCATTCTCTCTTTTTTTACTAGGCCTGGTGATATCAAGCTTAGGAAATGGTATTTTTTTCTTTTCTTTTCTTTTGTCGTTATTGTTCGAAGCTTTATACTCATTAATTTTCTCCCCTTCCAGGATCCGGGATCACAACAAGCTTAATCTCTCTGATCGCCAATGCTGGGCAGGAGGATCAGGCAATCGCGACGGCTGGTATGTGATATCTCTTCTCGTCACTCTCACGACAATGTTCCTCATGATCAAACATCATCATGCAGTTTCATACTTATTCCGGTCCCTTGGTTCGGTCGTTGGATTGTCTGTGGGGAGTACTCTTGTGCAAGGCACCCTCCGCTCTGCTCTCCAACGGAGACTGTCGGGAGCTGATGTCGACCAGGTATGTACTTTATGTCGTCCATTGGTCGTTTTCTCTCGTACATGGTTTTCATTGCTTATCAATTTTTTTTTCTTTTTCTTTTCCTTTGTAGATCATAAAGAAAGTCCGTGAATCCCTGAAATACATCGATCAACTGGACCCAGAGACTCGGGCTGCTGTCAAGGGGTCGTACCAGGAAGCAATACAGGTCACTTTCACTTTCTCGATTGTTATGGCCGCGTGTGGCTTGCTTTCGTCGCTTTTCATCAAGGAGAAGTCGCTGGCGAAATAATGTTGCTTTCTTTTCAACCAAGAAAGTAAAAGGCCCCCAAAGGCGATGGAAAGGTCCTGTGACGCTGTGGATTTCCGCAGATCAGTCTCAGTCCTTTGGTTTTGGTGGTTTGACTTTTGTGTCGGGTGTAATTCATAATGAAGATGACAATGTTAAAGAATAGATCAAGCAACCTTCTCTTGCCATGCATGTCAGTCAAGACTTCAAAGTTCAAACCCCTTAATGAAACGAGGTACTCCGCTTCCAGTGTCAATCCCAGACAATCCAGATCTCTTGGGAAAGCTCCATTGAAGAAAAACGGAAACCTATCGCATTTCACATGGTGGGGTAAATCACAAGGGTGGTCGCTGTTCTAAACCTTGTCTTTTCTTTGACGACCTGTTCACAACCATAATCTGATGCTCATACGCACGTTCTCGTCTTACCTTCATGGTGAGTTTTTATTTAAAACATAATTCCATGGCCTAATGAGCCTTGAAGAACAGGGAAGATCGCACCATCGCGTGCCGGAGGGGATCACAACAAGAGTTCTAAACCTGTTTTTTGGTGTTCATATTATTGTGCTGGCCGTTTCAGAAGGTCAATCCCGCCATTTGTACGCCTTTCTCTCAATCTTACCCTAAGGCATAGACTAATGTTGCTGAATTCGGTCCAATCACGCCATTAGAAGTCTGGAGTAGCATTTTTTCAAACAAGATTCGGGTTTCAAGACCAAAAGCCCTCGGTACCGTCCTTGGCTATTATTCGTTCGCTGGATGACATTTCCCATACTACTCTCTCTCCACATGCAACTATTAGCCATAGGTGGGTGCGTTCAGTTCTTTTTATCGGGGTTTTCTTCGCGGGAATACACTGACTCTATCCCATCTAGATAAAAAAAGATGCCCTACAGAATAACCTTGCACTGCACCCGTCGAAGTGCTTTTGTTTCATCCGCAGTCTATTCAGTCCATTCAAATTGCTCGGATGAGATAACGTTGGTCATCGGGTTGAGCGGGTCGAACGTCGACGAGGTCAGATTGAACAACATCCCTCGTTTGAACTTTGAATCCCCTCTCGTCTCTCGGATCTCTATGAAGGTCCTTCTGTCAGGTAGCCGGCTGTACAAACAACCCGAGCACTTCTTGAACACCCTCCATCTGCAGCCTCTCCACACAGGCTTCTTCAAGTTCTTGATTTGGCCTCAACGTACGGTTTTTCCTAGCGTCGTGACCGCCAATGGTGGGAAAACTATATTTGTGGTCTGATGTGATCCTCTCCAGGTGATCCATCATGGTCTTCCCCAAGGTCTTCCCCAGACACTTCCCAGATAAGATTATCTAAACCTGGGGCTTGCGAGAACTGTCGACGTACTGGCGGGCCAATGTCAATGACCAGTACCATGTGCTAGGCCTAAATCGATTACTAGTCCCCGCACTGTCGGTTTATGTTTCTGTGTCCTTACGCCAGTTTCCTCCGGTCAACAACAGGTCAACAAATGTCAATGTTCAAGAACCCGTTTCTTTAATACTTCGGGGCCCGCTCATAGTAGAGGTTGGTTTCCCATCTATACCTTCTATTCCATTTGCACCACACATGGGTTGTTGATTGTATCAACGAACAGGACATTTCACTAAATAACCCAAGCGTACGACTCTGACAGTTTCCTGGGCCTACTGTGTTCTATTTCTTCCCATTTCATGAATACGCGTTCCCAGAATGCCAACTCAATGCCGACCGTTTGATCTCACCGTATTTTTAACTATCACGAGTGTCTTCGTCTCTAACTCAGCTGACTCCTGTTAGCTAGTACGAAGAAATGAACTATGTTGATCGTTGACGATTATAAAAGAAGCGATTTCAAAAGTGCGGTTTGCTTCACTGTCCTCAACACATCCCTTTTTCCTTGGATCACTAATTCTGCAAACATGAAATTCCAGTCTACCTTCCTCGTTCTTGCCTCTCTGATCGCCGCCTCTCTCTCGGCGACTGTGGCTGACGTTGAGGGTGATATTGCTAATATCACTACCTCGACCAGTAGCCTCGATGCTGCCATTGTTGCCTTCCCCAACTCAGGCGGATCCCTTGTTGCTGCTCTGGTATGAACTGTCCACCTTAATCCTCTTTATGAATACAAATGTTTGACTCTCGTCTAGGCCATCCACACCGATGCGGGCAACTTGCAGACCCTCATCAACAAGGGCACTACAGATGTGAATGTGAGTAACTCTGACGACTCCTTCTACGCTTCAAATCGACTCAACCTTCTTTTTCAGGCTGTTCCCAAGCCCATTGCTGAAAGTGATGCCCAGACTATTCTGGCCGACGTCCAAACCCTCGAGCCCATCATCATCAAAGCTCTTTCGGACATTGTGGCTAAGAAAGCCGGCTTTGCGTCTCTCCCCGTTGGAGGTATCCCAGCTCTCGTTTTGCAGGACTTGAAGAACCTCAACTCTAGTACCTCTGCCTTCGAAGCTGCCCTCATTGGATCCACACCCGTCAGTCCCCCTTTTTTATTATGCGTGTTAATTGCAGCTCATCCGAGTCTCAAAAATTTAGACTGACCTTCTCGCAAGTGCAACCGCCATCAAGACTGCTGTCGACGCAGCTTTGGCCAGTGCCATCGCCGCCTACTCCTAAATTTGTCTGAACAATTTACCCTCGTACATCGTGAAAAGCTTGTCCAGTGCTTTAAAAGAATAAAAAATATTATTTTTATTTACTATTTTCCCCAGTTCGCCCTGGCTAATGCCTTCGATAATGATCATCCAAACATTAAGGATGAGATTGTGAAGGCCTGGGGAGATAATATTCACCCATCGGTTATGTTCTCGTGCCCATTCAACGCGATTGGTGGAGTGGACTAACCGTGGAAACTCAAAGGAACGCAGCTCATTCAAGGCCTCGTGGGTTCACTCACACGTACCTTTTATGTTCCTCTGTCTTGCCTGATTTGCCTTGTACCACATTCACCATCATCCATCGCCGTATTGCTGCAGATTTGATTTCAATCATGGCATTTCACCCTCTGAAGCAGGCATTCAAAGCCAATAAACCAGCATTCGGTGCATGGCTTACCCTTCCAGGGACCTTCCATGCACGTACCGTGGCACAGGCGAGCCCGGAGCTGTCGTGGATCGCCGTGGACTGCGAACATGGTCTGATCCCTCTGGTCCCAGGAGCCGCCGAGAGTGTCGCTACTATCCAAGGCGCCCGGCCTGGTGGAGGTCCCAGCGCGATCGTTCGAATTCCCGCCACAGGCGTCACCAATAGTTCAAGCTGGCAGATCAAACACGCACTTGACGGTGGTGCAAGGGGTGTCATAGTGCCTTTGGTAACTGAAAAAAATTCTGGTGCTACACACTTTGATCTGATAGCTCTGATGAGGTGTCGACCGCCGCTAAAGCGAAGGAGGTCGTACAGGACAGTCGTTTCCCTCCTCTTGGGCGACGAGGATTCGGAAGCCCTTTCACACATGGGACGTGGGGTGTGACCTCTTCTGAATACCTTCAATCCGCGAATGAAAGCATTATGGTCATTGTCCAAATTGAGAATCAAGAGGCCGTCCAAAATGTTTCTGAGATTGCCAGCGTTGAAGGAGTCGGTTAGTCTTCTGAAATTCCGAAAAGTTCGTCCTTCACCGTGACAGTGATACTCACCCAATGCACCAGACGTCCTATTTATTGGGCCGTACGACCTATCTATTTCTTTAGGATACCCGACGCCTAATCCAGACCCTCATCCGGAAGTCGAGAAGGTAATCCAAAACATTTTGCACGCCGCCCATACCGCCCAAAAGAAATGGTGGGTCGAGTCGAGCCAGTTCACTTTTCATCAAGGGAAACTGAACTTGTTTCAGCGCAATATTTTGTACCTCAGGCAAGCAGGCAGCAGCACGGGCCAAGCAAGGATTCGATATGGTCAGTCCGAGGTGCTTTTGCGGTGGGCAATACTGACTTGATGTTTGATAAATGTACGTAGATCAACGTGACGACCGATACGGGTGCTATGTCTGAGGCAATCAGTCAGCATTTGGCAGTTGCTAGCGGAAAAATTGCTTGACTGCACTGTACAGTATAACGCAAGTTGTTCTCGTACATACCTACTACACAAAACCGTCCGAACCGACCTTGGATCTGAATGAGTTGATTCTTGAAGTGGCAGAATTCGATCATAGCGACGGAGAGACAGTACTTAATTTCTCTTGTCTACGGTGGATCGCATCACAGCTGCTAAAAGGGGGAGAATGTTTGCAGGCAACTATTTTTCTGACGAACAGACCGAACAAGACTGGTAAGTGTTCCATCAAGTTGCGCTGATTAATCGATTGTTGAACAATGGTTAAACACATGTTTGACTTTCACAATTGTTGGAAAGGATAGACGCTGGTATGGCTCAATATCGACACTTGACTTCTGCGGATAAAACCCAGAAAATTAAATGATATTCATTGGAAACAGGTGCAAAATCTTGCCAAAATAGATCGAACTCCGACCAATTTCGATGGACTGATTGCCGAGAAGCCATAGCCATAGCGGACTTTGAAACGTTCCGTCCACCTGGCACCGGCGGTTATTGAAAGGCGCTCAATGGTTCAGGCACCAGAGTCGGGCATTTTGGTCGGAACAGCGAGAAGAGAAGCATCGAAAAGAAATTCTACCGATTGCGCCCTCTGACGTGTCCTTTGCTCAATCTGAGCCTTGCTTCCCACAGTAGAAAGAAAGTTTAAAGCTGAGGAGTCGTTGATATTTGGACAATTACAAGTCATAAAGTGGATGATACAACAAGAGGTAAAATATTCGAGTCCCCGCAAATCAACGTAAACCCAATTGTTCAAGGAGTGTAAGCGGTGATGGCGGTGTCGAAGCCGGTGATGATGCTATCGCGGAGATCAGTCGCTTCACTGACAAGGTCAGCCTGAAATAAAGGGATTAGTTAAGCTTGACAGAGGTTGTACCGAGGGATGTATGCTCACTGGAGCGTTGTTGATGAGAGAGTTAGCAAACGCCGTGGTGTTTCCCTTGAGATTGGTGAGATCGACAAGAATCAAGGCGGGGAGTCCTCCAACGGGAAGGGCTGTCGCGAGTATCAATAAGCAATTTGGACACCGGAAGGGAAATTTCTAGAACAGCAGACTAACCAACGAAGGCAGGCTTCTTGTCGACAATTCCGGTCAAAGCACTCTGGATTGTTGGTGCAAATGCCTCGACCGCTGAGAGGATGGTTCGGCCATCGGTATCGCTCACTGGACCAGTAGCCTTGTGCACGCGAATTAGAAATCGCGCCGTGAAGTTGGGAACAGAAAAATCCTCACAATAACATCAGCTGTAGCTGTCTTCAGGGGGGTGACGAGAGCAGCGGCGCTGTTGTGAATACCCTTATAGAGCACGTCAAACTTTGTTGGGGTCTTAGAAGCAGAATGAACTCACGAGGGCAGCGACGAGGGTTCCACCAGTAGCAGGGAACGCGGCTATGGCGTTGTTGAGCGCGGTAACCTTGGTTGAGATGGTTGCAATCTCGGATTCAATGGAGGGAACATCGCGTCTGGCGGGGGTCGCAAGTCCAACAGTGGCGAGCGAGAGGAAGAGAGTGAAGGAAGAGGCAATTCGGACCATTTCTGTGAGGTAGGCTGTAGTGAACTGAAGTTAAAGACTGGTGGACACTGTTGAAAAATGTCGATACGAAGGCGCTTTTATAGCGAAAACCCCACTTGCGAGTCGGAGCAACTTCCATTACCCCATCCCTGTTTCCCCCAGACTCGATATTGGCATCACGCAAAACAACTCCCCTGGAATAGAAATCTAGACAAACGCCCGTTAGAACGCAACAAGTAGACACCAATTTAGTACACGAGACCCGACACGCAATTTTTTGGTTAGAGTTGTTGAATGTCGAACCATGCGGAACGGTGATGCAACTGCATGTCAAGAAGCCCAAAATGATCACCTGCTTGGCTTTGAATCTGTGTATGAAAGCTCGGAGTAGATGGGATTAATTCCAAATTAATGCCGTCGCTTTTCCCCCGCCGTCCTACGCCGTCATGCGAGTAGTACATTGCGTCCATCGATTTTGGATCAAAGCAATAGTTCGCGAAATATTAATTTCCAGTCATGAGGTCTGTTTCTTGCTACTTGCTATTCAAGAATTCCGCTTGACGGACACCCTCTTGTGTATAAACTGACATACATCCATCAAAGAAGCAACGCGTAAGTATACAAGTATGTTGCGCAGATGCTCAAGAAATCACATGTGCGTAGAACTAGACAATTGAATCTTACATGGTGCGTTGCTGGTTTTGAGTGCTTTACTATGTACGCGATACAAACGTAGACTTTTCCAATCGTGATCTAAAATTCTAAGGAATGTGAAAGTTAGGTCGTGGTAATCACGGAGGATTAGAAATCTTAATCTCCCCTTGCTCATGGGAAGGTTTCATTTGTTCTGGGAAATTTCGTTATTTGTTTCTCCTTACCGACTCTGTTTTACTATTCACCATTGATTTCTATCTCACTTTTGAGGTCAGAACGGGTCAGAAGATGAAAAGCGGCACCCCGCAATCTCGAACGCGAAGCTTGTGGGGAAATTGAAGGATCAACGTCAACAGGGATCAACCTATCGGATCACCTAAGGCATTCATTCAACGCCGAGATGCTACTTACATAGGTACACATAAGAATCCACCCAGCCAAGGATTTTAATAGATCTTATTTCAATATCTACTTATGAGGCCAAGATGAGGCTGGAGAGGGCTGGAGGAAGCATCGAAGTAGGCGACTCGGTATGACTTCGCCAATTATAGCACTGATGGGACTATTAGAACTCCTTGCTGATGCGCACCCCGAGGTGAGCTTACCGACTGACCGTACATCTTGAGTTTCAAACATTCAAAGAGTATCGTGTTTAAATTCAATGATAGTCTCATCTGACCTTATGATTGACATCATAGAGCACCACAGGCCGTTACATCGCTCCAGGTCATGTACCAAGCTGTACCCTTATGGATGAGTAAGAGTAGCAGATTGTAAAACCCATACGGTCGACATCCGAAAATCTCTCTTTCAACTTTAAAAAGGCTAATTTGCCTACATACTCAACTTCTCCGTGATTAATCAAAGAACATTCCGCCGTTGATAGAAATCTAAGGGAGACCGTAAGCAAATCACGGAGTGGCATGAAAGTTTTAAGTTACCCACACTTTGTCCTGATGATGAGAGTCGAGAGAAAGAACCAAATAATCAGACGCTGAAATGGCATCTCAAGGGGATGTTAGGCCGATAGCTCGACGAACCTGTGATCATTGCCCCATCCTTGGATGCCAGATACGACACTAAACCTGCAATATCTTCGGGCACCGAGTCGCGGCTCAAGAGGGTTTTCATCGTGGCCTGCACGGATTAAGAATGCGGATTAATCTCAACTAGGTTACTTCAGACAGAGCTTTGACAGAGCTCACCACAGCCGAAGGATTGGTACCGCTTAGATCTTTGGCAAAAGCCGTATTCACGTCTTGCACTGTGCCCAGGAACGTTGTCAGGTGAGGTCGTGAGAGGGACAGGCGTAGACAGAAAATCACGAACACAAGTCGGTGGTAACAGATCCTGTGTGATATTCGGTAAGCCGCTATTCCTCCCTGGAAATGCTATACATCGGTGGCGAGTGGAAATGACACCGACCTGGAGCGTAAGCGTTCACTGTGATATTGTGTTTGGCCAGTTCAATTGCTGGAGTATGACAACAGGTTGTCAGAGGAACACCATTCGTCAACGTGAGCGCCTTGAAAAGACTGACCGGCGGACTGAGTCATTCCGCGAATGGCAAACTTGCTCGAAGAGTACGCCGTCAGGAGGGACATACCTATGGGGAGAATTATATAAGTGTGAGGTCAACGGAGGAAGGGTAGTACAAGATTGGGTCCGACACGTACCTTGCTTGGAAGCAACTGATGCGGCACCGATTATTCGCCCACCTCGACCTTGCTTGACCATCTGTATTGCAGCATGCTTGTAACAAAGGAAGGTGCCTTCCACGTTTACGGACAGAATGCGATGGAAATCTTGTTTTGTAGCTGCCAAGGAACACTATTGATAATGAATTCAGAAGAACACAAGGTATCCGTACTCTGTAGAAAGGGCTTCGGTATGCAGATTCCAGCATTGGCCACCATCTGACGAGAGATTCCAAGATTAGCTAAAGCGAGATAATCCCATCACAACCTCTGACGTACCACGTCGAGTGATCCGAGGGCATTTACAACATCGAGGATCATCTTCTCAACTTCGGATTCGACGGAGACATCAGCGAAAACAACCAAGGCCGTCCCCCCAGACTGGGTAATCTCTTCGCGCAGCTGTTCCAGCTCAGAGTTGAAGGAGGGTAGATCATTTATTGCGACGTGAAAACCATCCTTTGCCAGTCGGATGGCGACACCTTTGCCAATACCACGCGATGCTCCGGTAACAAGAGCGACTTGAGGCATGCTGGAGACGATTGTTTACACTGAGGGCTGACAGGCACATAACCTGGCTTATAACAAGCCTGGTGATGCTTTCCGGGGGCCGCTTGCAGGCAGTGGCTGATCGCAAAATCGCGCCTAGAAAGGACCGTGTGTACTATTTCCCCAAAGAAAAGATAAAAAAGATGGACACAAGTGGTTCTGTCAGCTGGGATGTGAAATAGATCAAAGAAATGACCTGCAAATGACGTCGAGGTGCTTGCCTTGGTCAGCACAGGACATGACTGCTTAGTTATGTGGCTTGGAAATCATTTGGAATGGAGGTCGACAAGAGTTCAATAAACGGGAAAATATTCCATAATTGTGTAAATTGAACGGACGACGACGAATAAAAATTTGAGGAAGCATGTAGGGCCTGGATTATCAATCTGTGGAAGTAGACTGACAAGAATTCCAAGCATGGGCTCACTGCCGGATGGGTCACCGAGTCGGAGTAAGTCCCGTTAAATTCACACAAGGCAGGTCGAGGTCTTAGCTAATGGATCCAGAACTCTGAATCAACGGTAAGCAAACATCACTCGCCATCTGAAATGACAGATTCTAATACCCACTTATTGAGTGCAGAAGAGTCCTTTTGGTCTTTGCTGCGTATTTGTGCGCCGTCGGTCGTGTCCAAAAATCATATCCTGGCGAAAAAGTTTAAAGGAGTCACAGAAAGCTTTGCAACAAAGTTGTCATCGACGGCGCGTCAGTGTCACACGCACGTGCTGTGACAGGACCTCTTTCCCGTTTAAGCGGCTAATCAATTAATCACTTTCGACTTACACCTTCCATGTACCCGAGGCGAGGCTATAATACAGGTATGTGGATACTTGCAAAAAAAAATAATCTCGAATGCCATTTACTGATCAGTCAATTCAATTTCAATCTAGTAATTTGAATACTCCTTCATGGCTCGCCAAAAGAGTCTCTTGAGTCCTCATTGTCAGCGCACGTTCGGTCAGGACCAAGGGTTTGGCTTATCGTGTTCACATCGTGTCTATCCGCTCTAGTATTTGTCATATCATTCAATGAGATATGATTCCCGTCTTCCTTCCCGATCAAAGTCATATTTGCGTGCCTCAGTGCCTCGCCCAAAAAACGGTGTCAAAAACGAGGAATGTCAGTCAAATTCTTTTGATATGTCCCCTAAAACATGTTGGATTTGTGCTGATTTCACAAAGGACGCCCCGCAAAAGGGCAATCAGCAAAACTTCTATAGACTTCTATCCGATGGTGGGTGACACGTCGGAGTATGAACCTCAAACACTTCTGAAAACAACTTAACAAGGATACTTGAACATTTTTATAGAAACCGCCGCCCAGCCACCATGTTTCCACGACTTCGTCCGTCCGCTTTTACAGTGGATAAGATGATAGATTGGCTGGGCTCCTGAGGGTAATCTGATACATTCACTTTTTCCTTTACTTCTCTGATCAATATCTTCACCTCTCTAAGGAATCGGACTCTCTTGACGACATGGGCGCCTAAAAAACAAAGTCCACCACGGGCTCGTCTATATTTGCAACTGCCCACACAACCCCTCCACGCCCTATACCAGATGTTTCAAGAGATGAAAACAGCAAGGTCGAAGGTGCGTCAACGTCAGTGACTGCGGTACACCACAACTTAGGATATTCACAGTCAAATCTTTGGCTAATCGATCGAACTTGGTAAAGCACATGGATAACATGTGCTTGCAATCCAGCATCACCTGCCACCCCCAGTCCTCGCACCGTATTCAAGAGTACGACACACAGGAAGGATAGCGAGCTTAAATATTCGAGTCGATATTTGCAACGCTACTCCCCAGATATCGCGACCTTTTGAATTTTGTTTCGACAATCTCCCTCCAATTCTGTGCCATCGCGATGAACTTCAACAGTGAGTGCATCGTCCCAGCCTATGTTACCGCCTTGATTTCGGCCAACTGATCAATGTCCAAATACTATACAGAACTTAAGGCGGACACCCCGAGTTCAGAAACAAGCCTTCCCCCTCTCGGAGACCTGGGTATGCTTTCTCTTCCTTCATTTCGCAGACCGTTCATTGTTGCTTTCTTGCAGACCTGACGTCCTCTGCACATGCGGGCTCCAGCCCTGTTGACGGTAAGATTTCCTTCGCACCGATCCGCCTAGTTCTCCGGGGTTATTTAATGATTGGAATCGTTTTCTTTCTTTTCAGCGCCAGCG
>JAIFHD010003151.1:0-19388 GCA_019721455.1 Psilocybe mexicana
GGGAAAGAAAAAAAAGGAAAAAAAAAAAAAAAAAAAAAAAAAAAAAAAAAAAAAAAAAAAAAAAAAAAAAAAAAAAAGAAAGGACAACGGAACAAATGTTTAGGGGAGGTTCGCAATTCCAAGATACAATGTTACCTCACCATTTCTAACGGTTGCATCCATGACACTGTCTGGAGAGGAAAGCTCAAGCTCATCGACATCTTCGCAGGGAGGCATTGGACAATCCATATCGATACAGCTGTTATCTGGAGAAGAGTTTTGCTTGCCAGGTAAAGAGGAATGTGTACCTCCGATCGTCTGGACGCTTCCGCTAAGCCCTACAGACGAAACCGATTTCGAATCTTCCGACGTAAAAGACCGACTCGGACTGAGGGTGGTTTTCTTCACATGGGCTCCCTCTTCAAAACTATCCTCATTTATACCGTCTTCAGATTGTACCTCCGAGTCTAAACTAGTCAACGGCAATCCAAGAGAAGAACAATCGTCGATTTCTCCTGAGGAAGGAGGCTTTATGACCCGCGAATGCGATGTATCGGAGTCATGAGACGTAACCACATCGGAATCTCGATTCAGCCTGTCAGATGCCTTTGTGGGAGCGGAGGCTTCCTGGCTGTTGGATTCTCTATCTGATGGAAGACAAGAAGCGACTTCATCACTGTCGGTTAGGGAAGAAAGGGAAGATGAGCGACGTGAGGACGACCTATAGGACGAACGTGCAACAACATGCACATTATAAAAGTACAAAACGTGTAAGAGAGGAGGAAAACAAAAATAAAAATAAAATCGTACCGAGACAGGGATGGCAGGTGAAAGACGTCGTACGAGACAAGAGACGAAGGTATGTCAGAACACGGGCGACGCATAGTAATTGACTCGCTTCTCGCTCTTTGAAGATGCATCTGATGACGATCGGACGAAGGAGACAAGGAAGGAGAAGAGTTGCCGTCTCCGTCGATGTCAATAAGATGAGCTTCGTCACTGACTGGTCTTGCATTGGTTTTATCGATCTCCTTGGAAGTGGGGTCAAGATCACGAGATGACGGGCGATTTTCGCAAATTTCCATAGAGCGACTGAAGAAGAAAGCGGTCAGATAGAGAAGAGAGATTATAGAAAGGAAAAAATAATAACAAAATAACGAAAATGTATTCCGATATAAGACACGGAAGAATATCTTACCAAGTTGAAAATGAGTTAATCTCAACAACGGGAATGTCAGAGGAAGCCGTCGAACAACTGTCGCGTTCGTCGCGTTGAGAAGACGGACCAGCAGGGCCCGGATAGTGATAGACACCATGCCGATCTCGCATGGCACTGATATCCACATCGGAAGTGTTTCGAGACTGACGAACAATGGTGGACGTGTTTGGAAATTCATCCTGAAGATTTACCGTCCCTGGTGGGGACGAGGACTCTGATCCGACGTTGAAATTCGGATTCCTCGTGACGCGATCAGGTTGAGAACCGAGATCAAAATGAGGAGACATCTGACTATCGTGATCCATCGATTGAGAAGGCAATGCTGTAGGACGACAAACATCAAGAGTTCTGCGGTCCAATGCATGTCCTGACTGCGCATTTACAGAGGGATCGGGCATCATAAGGCTATTCAGCGGAGGTACCGACGCCGATGGAGGAGGAGGGGGACAGGACAAAGAGGCCGCAGGAGTTGGGGCCATAGGGCCCAGGTTGCTGGATCCGTTTAGAGTCGAGCTGATGGGGGTGAAAGTGGCGCCCGCGGAATGACCGTGATTAGTCGTAGGTTGCGATGGACCTAAGCAAATAAAAAGATGAATTAAATAAGTAAGTAGAGAAAAAGATACAGGTCTCAGAGCGAAGAACTCACGCATACGAAAGTTAAACCAATGGGCGTCTTCAGGCACAGAGCCAGGAGGAGGAATTCGCTGGGCGAGAGCAGTGGCCAACGCATATAACGCGTCGTCCACACTGTGTCGACCTCCGGAAAGACTATTCATAGTGCCTGTAATAAGGTTTTCTACCTGAATGAGGGAAGGGGGTTTGTTCGGGCCCAACAATATAGCATGTTCAATCGTGGTATAACGATGAAAATTTCGAACAGAGAGTCGGCGAGGTATCAAAATGTAAAGGGGAGAGATCAAAAACGAGAGTTGAAAAGGAACACGATAGGAAGAAGCCGCGCTGGAAGAGCTGTCGATCCCTTTGCTCGCAATGAGATTACTATATTCCTCCTGGAAGGCTTCGTAGGAGAGCTGTTCGCCTGCCGTGCTGTACAGAGATAAAAAGGTCGGACGAGAAATTCAGTGAACAACGGAAAGTTAAATAGAGAGAGCTGACCTATTAGCAACGCTATGCGTGGGCAAACAATACGGAAGATCGGGAATTGACCCGCTGAATGGAATCGCTGTCAAGGCCGCGTATGTCAAACTCGCAAGAATAAAGTTCTCTTTTAAAGCAAAGTAGTTGCAGTGAGACCGAGTAGTGTTGTACATTTGAATGAGCTGAGCAATGGGATGGGAATATTGAGGAACTGAAGCGTCGGTGCGTTCTCCGTTAATCACGGTTTCAATGAATGTCGCAATCAACTCGTGCCAATCAAACAAGTGTTCAAAATACTGCGAGCGCGAATAAGCGACCCAATTTTACGAGTATAATAATACTTACTGTCAAAGTAGGAGAACGTTGACCGGAGGCTGGAGTGAGGACAAGATTAGGACCATAACTTGTAGGATCCACGCGATGGAAAACTCCATATTCCAATAGCACGTGCTCATAGAAACGATATGCGGCTAATATGGAGGCTAACTTTTGATATTGCGCGGCAGTGAAAGACTCCGCGCTTGTTGAAAAAATATAGAAGGCCTCGCTCCCGCGAGGGTCCGGACAAATACCGAAACCAAGAAGCGTACGCAGGGGATCCAACGCGGTTGAGGTTCGGAGACTGAAGAGATCATCCTCGAAACCGCACATTGATGCAAAAAAAGTCTGCAAAGAAAAGATTCATGCGAAGGAATTAAATACAAAACATTCAGCTTGCACATTCGGAAACAGCACGGCACATGGTACTTACGGCAAATTGAGGCAAAGCACTTAAATCCTCCAAAAGCCACCTGTCGGAAGCCCGCATTTCCACAGACTGCCACGGATAGTTTGAGAGGACCCTGGAGTATAGGCGACGCCCCGCGCTCACTGAGCTTAACATTTCAACGGAAAAACGATGGGACGGGCGCGAACAGTACGTACTGAGATCCGAATTATGCTTGAGGAACTGAGGACCGGGTGCCCGTTGCCCGGCAGACATTATTAGACGGACAATGGGAATTCAAAAACAAAAGGCACTAGATAGAGTTGAGATAAAGCTAAGATAGAGAGAGAGAGGAGCAAGCGATGGGAAAGAAACGAAAACCATGAGAAAGGAAAAAATAAATAAAATAACAAGGAACGAATACAGTCATTGCCGAAACACGTCACGTGTAAACTAACGGATCATACCTTATAGCTTACATATACACAAAATTTCGTGTATATGTAAGCATTATTGCCGAAAAAGATATGTTCCGCGATTAAATAAGCATAATGACGCAAAATGGATTACATATACACAGATTTTCGTGTATATGTAAGCAAAGAGCACCTCTATATTATCAACTCGTACAAGAAACCAGCCAGCACTACACCCAAAGCGATTCCATGCTCAGCACCAATCATGCTCAGAAGTCGCAGTCGATATACAAAACCATCACTGAGGCACTGACACAAATGGGACGGCAATATACGCATGTAAGTCGACGCCCAATACAGGAGAGACTTGTGCCAGACAATAATAACAAAGAGCACGAGCGAAAAAACACCTTGAACAAAGAACACCACTGCGTGACTCCATCCAAAGAACACATAGATTGAAGGAGAAGACATGAAGCGCGGCATTCAGAACGTAAACACGTTGACGCAGGTCGGAGAGCAGCATTCCTTCTTCTGTTTCGTCTTCTAAATTATTGATTTTCCTTCTTTTTTATGTTTTATTTTTACATCCGATACGACGTGCTGCCCTCGCGCAAAGTTACCCAAGGCTATAAATACTCGAAGGCTCACAGACACCCTCTCTTCTTTGCCTCCATTCTACGAAAACCATCTGGGCCTGACAAAACTTACACAAGGATGTCTAACGAGCGAACAAGTGTATTGTAAGTCCTTCAACTGCAAAGGCTATGACATTTGATAACACAGGTGCAGAGGCAACGTATTCTACGATGTTCCGAGGGACTATACGCGTGATGACATGATGAACATATTGTGAGTGCCGTACTTTCGCAAGGCCAAATTACCGGCGCGAGAGTTGACGAATCTGATAATGCTTCAGACCGTCCACATGTGACGACCCTCTGATGGATCACCTGCCGATAGACGATGTGCAGCGACTTGGCGCGGTGTCCAAAAGCGTCAGAGAACGCGTAGCATCGTATATGGCTCGGCGCTTCCGGCTCGCAAGGGTCCTCTGCCCTTTCATGGACGAAAAGCAGGTCGAAAGTTTCAGAGCTCTAATGGAACGGTATCAAATGGTCATCTCGGGTTCTATCGCGTTGCAATTTCTCTCGCGCACAGTGTGGACCGGCACCGACCTGGATTTATTCGTAGACATGAAGGAAGCACCACACATTGTCGAATGGCTTCAACAAGCGGGGTATGTATTAACCCTGATTGGAAACGAGGAAGCCACAGCCGTCCAGCTGGATCTTGCCACCAGGTTAGAGCCAGAGGACGAATCAGCTGAACTTCCCGACCCTCAGCCGACCTTCGAACCAGCCATTGTCGGCGGTTACATCGGAACGAGAATGGTGTATACCTTCGTCCACAAGGACACACGCGCCAAGGTACAAATCGTGAGATGTCCCGGCACGCCTATTCAAACAATTCTGAAGTTTCACTCCAGTAAGTTGTCAAGCCCGGACAGTACACAGTAGCTGACACGGAAAATAGCCGCCGTCGTTAACGTCTTGACGCACAATATCGCGTATTGTGTATACCCAAGAGCCACACTCCTCCGAAAGATCAGTCTCTACCAACCATTTGCATCCGCCACCTACGAACTGCAGGTTGCCCTCCAGAAATATGAGGAAAGAGGATGGACTATTCTCCCACATCCATCAATCGAAGACGGATACGGCAGCTCTGCCCTGTTTCCCTTTGGTCCACGCCATCTAGGAGATTCACAGACCCTCAAAATCGTCGTTCACCCTCCGTACGCATCAAACACCTTAATAGAAAACAACTCCTGGACGGTCTCTTACGACGGCAACATGTTTCTGGATATTTCTGCGACAATCGTGAAATCGAAAAGACTGGCGTTCACCTATATGGTACCCAACGACAAATCTCGCGCCGCTCTGATGAAAATATGGGTCAATATAGCCAGCAAAAACAAGACGAACAGGTGAATGAATGCACTAGACCATGCAGTCGCACTAGTTTTCTTTTTCTGACGCGACCTCGACAGATTTTTTGACGCAGAAATGAAGGCATTTTTGACAGAACATTCGACTTGAGAAGCACGTATAAACTATAAAAGCATTTTGTACAAATTCTGCGGTATCTTGTAACCTTTGTACTCCATACAAATTGTTGTTCCGTATCGCAAACAGCCGGTACACGAAACGAACTTCCGTGAATGAGTACGAGCACGCTTCGCGCCGTTCTTCCTTTTGCAAGGAAGAAGTGATTAAATGAGACACGAGAAGACAAATATTAACAAAAACAAAATATAATAAAGAGGACATTAAAGAACAGATGAAAAGAAGCACTGGAAGAAGAGGAAAAGGAAGGGAGTGTGGGGAAGAGAAGGATATACAAATAACGAGAACATTGAACCGTCTCAACCTTCTACCTTCATTTTCCCCAACACGAAAAACCCACGGAAGAACAGACGTGGACCAAATATTCGCCGCTGCAATGATCATGGACCAAGAAGAAACCGCTCCGGATCTAGAGACTTGGGTGCGGGAGCGGGACAGACAAAGAGATTCAAGAGCATCAAGCCTGCTCCAGGAGGAGAGAATGGAGGACGAGTACCACATCAAAAGATTCCAAGACGACCAAGACATGGAGTCTTTCTTCAGTTCGCAACGGCCCGTTCCACCAAGCCACTTTACGGAAGGCAGCGACTCCTGTAAGGTAGTGTGAGGTTATTGCTGTCGATTTATCTCAGTGAACTGACACTGTTTAGCACACCCCGGAGTTCGAAGACCCCGTGCTGGGACGCCCTCTGCCCGAAGGATCTCAGAAGGTGAGCGACATCAACCAGAAGGTGCACACGTACTTTGTTATGCACAAGTCCTGCCAGGTGTTGCCCGACGCAATTGCCTCGTGGCTCAACGGAATGGGAGGACCTTATCCGTCGTCGGACTTGGATCTCGAAATTTCGCCGTCGTCGCCACCGTTCTCAACGTCCTACGTACCGACGTCGCAACCAAAACCAAACGAACCAGAGTTCCAGGTACCGTCGCCAACGTCACAAGACATGCCGCCCCTCGTCGATGTAGAGAAGTGGATGGACCCGGCATCTGACTTGCCCTCCACACGCTATAGACCAACTCCCGACTACGACAAGCTCAAAGCCAGGGCGAAAATGCAGAGAAAGAAGCTGATGCGGAAATGGCACAAAGCGACGCAGTCAAAACACTACACAAAAGGACGCCTGGATCGTCAAATACGCATCCTTGAGAGTATCATCGACGTGGGTCTGCGTCTCGTTGATCTATACGCAGAGCAGCAGTTCAGACAGAAGGAAGGGTATTGAGATGCATGTGACGAACAACTCAAGGCGTCCTTAAAAAGAAATCAAAATACTTTATATAGCATGTATTAAGTTCAACGAATTTTGACATGAACCCTCGACACAGAAAATGAAAAAGAGTCGGAAATGGTTAAGCAAATGCATCACCAAAAGCTGAGGTGGTAGAACCATCGTTATATATTGAATCCATGTACACACGACTTATTGAAGAGAGAGTCAATCCAGCGCTGCGTCGGAATCGCCAAGGAACCCTTTGGAGATGAAAGAAGACGAAGCCTTGTCGTCAAACAAATCATCGGCAGAGCGTTCTGCAGTACCCTCCCCATTCCCGTCGATTTCCATCCTCGCCAGCTTCGCCCTCGTCGCAGACAACTCCTCTTCGTTGTATCCCACCTTGCGCTTGATGATCTTCTGGCTTTGAATGGGCATCCGGTGTATTACCAGACTTCGGACTCGAGCCTGCTAAGAAGTAAGCGTGATGTATGCGCACCAATACGGAACGAAAACCTACCTGAGTGAAACTTCCATCCAGAAGGGTCAGACCCCTCAAAACCATTCCGCTCTTGTATTTGCCCTCTTTGAGAGGAAACAACACAAAAGACGCCTGAACCTCAACTATGTCTCCAACCCCGAAGATCAACGGCTTGACATTTTTGTATCTAGACGCATAGGCAGCAAAATTCTATCACGGTAGTATAAGGATAGTCGCAGCAAGGTGAACCCACCTGTAATCCTCATCGCCAGAACCCTGTCTCTCAAAATATTGAACGGAATTGTCTTCGCTGTGATACAAACCGTTAGTCAAAGCGGCGGCGGCCAAATATCCATGGGGATCGAGGTCTGAAGTAAGGGCGACTTCATCAGCAACATTGCCAGCCTGCCGATGCTTGAAGTATCTATTGGACAGCTCGAGAACCTGCGTGTCGTTGACGCTGCCAATGATGCCACAGTCGGAAACATTATGAATTCCTACTGCACGGCCCAACACTGCGTGAATGCCTGCAGTGGCGTCGACCGCCCTGGCGAAAGTAGGCGTATCAAAACCTGCGATGGAAACGCTCTGGCGTAAATATTTGACATGACCGCTGGTGCGCCTGCACCCTCGATTGTCAGCTGAACGGTTTCGAGCAAGGGACAATCAACGCATGTACCCCAACCTTTCCGTGAAAGGAGGCAAATCCTTCCTAACGATGATCCCTTGAAAGAACACAACCAACTCCTCGCTCGTGTTCTGATGAACGAAAATCCAAGATCGTCCAACCGAAACAGCCTCATAATGAGCAGAGGCGGACACGATTCGAGAAAGCTGAGTGCGACTGTGAGCACTGTTGTACCTATCTGCGGCCAGGACTTCAAGCCTTTGCGCTAGGCGCGTAACATATCAACAAACCAAGCATTGAAACATGTGCACAGAATGCAAACACACCGGCAGCTTCCACATCGTAGTTCTTGTCCATCGTACAACGTGTTTAATCCGCTTTGGAGAGACAAAATGGCGAAAACGAAATAAACTATTACGAAGGCACCGAGTATTAATACTAAAAAAACCAATGTAATCCTCACCATCAATGACTTCCGCGACACAGAAACGACCAGAAACCGATTCGAAAAAATAGCGAATCTCTATTTCCTACACAGGAGTAACATACCAAACGGGGATAGCAATGCCACTTTCAGAACACCCGACGCATCACAGTCGTGTCTTGTTCTCGTCTTCCTCTTCTCCGACACATCACAGACATGCCTCCCCTCCTTCCAGCTCTTCGCTCTCCTATCCGAGACACCGTGTCCTTTGCGCCGCTGCAAATTAAAAAAAGAATACCAGCGCTGGATTTGTATAAAAGGTGGCCACAACCAACGGTAAAAAAAAAAAAAAAAAGACAAAGAAAAGCTATCCAACGTCTTGTTGATCACCGCCACACAACCCGCTCGTCTACAAACTCTCGCCATCGCTCGAATTAAACGACATGCCCAAAACAAAAATCAAAACACAAGGCAAAGCTGGGGCCACAGGGTGAGTCGTTCAAACGCCAGAATAGTCAACATTCTAATGTCGCGTGTCGAAGATCTGTGATATCTATCAGCTCCGACGACGAGGCCACCATGGGTAACAAGGTCATAGATGTCAGCTCAGACAGCTCCGTTCCTGAGTCGCCGCGAATTAGGTACGCCTGCTCGCATGAACGCTGGTCCATAGTATACTGATATCGTCCAGTAGCAAAAAATCGAAAGCCATGCTCATCGCCAAATCTCTCGAGACCCCGCCACCCAGCAAGCGCCAGGCCTCTGACTCGTTCGCCGGGTAAGCAACTCTCCAGTTCGCTAAGCTACCTTGCTCGTGACACACCGTCGTTTCAGTTCATCAAACAGCAGCCGCAAAAAGGTCAAAGACGACAGAGAAGGCTCGCCAGAATGGAGCTCCTTGCGCCAAAGCAGGTCTCCATCTCCGGAAAATGCGCCTGCCGTCACAATAACGTGCGTGGATGTTTCCTATAACGCACAACCACCCGCTAACCTCCCCCACCACCACCACTCCAGCAACCCGGCAGGCAAGACCATTTTCAAAGAAGGCCGAGCTAGAAGCCCAACCTTCGGCAACTTTGACGAGTTGAGTCTCCTTCCTCTAGGGTTTGTCATTGCCAATGTACTAAACATTTCTCCACATATTAGAGCACATGTACAAGCAGAAAGCAAGTCCCTCGCATCCCCAGAAAGAAAAACAAAGAGAACGTAAGCACTACAGCGACACTGTGAGGCATGGGAACTCATAGCATTCTTCTCTTCATATTTCAGTCCTATACCATCCGAAAAGGCGCGTTACATGCAAGGCTCCCAATCTACGCCGCTCGGCGCGAGTCAATCGTCGGGTTCCAGGAGGAATGAAGCAAAGGACAGTGCTCGTTACGAAGAACCCGCCACACCGTCACCTCGAAAGCAGAAAGCCTCTGAAATTCTCAAGGACTTCGTCACCGACACGTCGGTCACCACTCCAAGAGGAAGAAAGGAAGGTCGTGTCTTACCGTCACAGCAACTCGCAACTCCGACCACTCGATCCAACAAGAAGTTGGACGTTACGCCCGATCCCGCCACGTCAAGCAGTCGTGGAAATAAGGCAGTCGACCCCGTCCGTGTCAAGATCGAACCTTCCAGTCCACCACCAACCATGTCGTCCCCGTCGAAGACGAACAGGCGTCGAAACGAGTGAGATCATTACACGTCAACCTAACAGTGATGCATGCTAACATACGCCTACAGCAAGGTAGAACCAAACAGCGACGGAGCCGACCGCGTCGGCCAGGACGAACGCCCGGAACAGAACGAGCCAGATGAACCAGAGTGCGTAGGTGTCCTACCTCTATTTCGTACCCTAACACTTCTTACAGACACCCCCCTATGGGACCCCAACCAAGGGCAGCACCTCCAGATGGTTTTCCACTTCCCCCGGTACAACGCTACGCGTAAGCATCGCCCACGTCAGCAACAATACGAACGCGACATCTAACTGTACAACCCAATAGATCCTGTGTTGTAGAACCTTTCGGCTACCTCGTCAAGGAAGACAACGGTGGTATCAAGCTCGGAGATCCGATTACCAGGAAGATCTACAAAGGACTGAAAAAGGATGCAAACAACCAGCATGGAGCAAAGTACGTCGCAATACTAAACCCAACTCTGCGTGCGACTAACATCGACTACCGTTAGAAATTTCCTTCGATGCTACGTATTCACTAGCTGCGGCAACATACACAATCCGGCTAGGGCGGACGCCAGCGACGTGACCGTTCTCAAGGACAACCAGGGCACCGGCAGAATCGTCGTCGCGGGGGCATCGCATTCCTCTTACACTCCATCCGTCATCTTCCTGACCAATGGCTGCGTGAGCACCTGCGACCTAATCAAACCCGGCACCAACAGAGCGGGCTATGAGAACGACGTCAAGAAAATAGGCCTGTGGATAATGGGAGGAGAGTCGAAACCCATGATGGCATTCTTTGGACAGGTCTTCGGAACGAAAAGACTTTGGGGTCATTTCCACCGCAACGTCATGTCTTTCAGCAGCGGAAAACTTTCCCAACAAAACCGCGACAACTCCAGCAGATTGATCCAAGGCGCCGGATCGAGCGCAATGCAACAAGGTATGACACATATACGTAGAGGACCATCGACCCATGATACTGAAGCGACACCCACAGCGCAAACCTCGCCGAAGAAACCCGGAAAAAAGGCCAGGACACTGTTCGGACCGCCCGACGCCACGGCGATGCCTTCGGGCCCACATGGAGGTGCTAATCACCCCCACTTCTTAAAGTTTACTGATGACAGTGAGTGACCTCCTTTCGACGACTAACATCAGGCGACCCATCACGAATTGCAGTTCCCATTTACGACGCCCGCGGCGTCAGCTTCAAAGTTACAGAAGAATCGATTGCTAAACTCTCCACTCTCCCTCGCTACATGCTCGGAATTTCCGATCTCGATGAATACGCAACCGTCACCGTGGGCTACACAGCAAACACCTACCCCTACAACTATTACGCCAACACTTCTGCCAGCGCCCTGTCCTTAAATATCCATTTTGTCATATATCACGGATTACCTGAAGATGATAGCGACGACGAGAACGACAACGACAACGCAGAGGGCGAAGAAGAAGAAGAAGAGGAGGAGGAGGAGTAGTAGTCCTGCAGTTGTCCATCTACAATTGTCAATGTCCATCTGTAACCAGCTGTCTGTGTAAACGAACGTACCCGAGAAAAAAAAAAACTATACATATAATATATATTTTGTTGACATGCCGACTGAAAAAGAGCGATAAGGGTATAAAAATACATAAAAGCAAAAATTTGAGAAAGACCAAACCAAACACTTGGAATAAATAAACAAATATCAATGACGTCATATTTCCTAATGGATACTTCACAATCACATTTCCTAATTTGGACATTCCCATCAAAACAGAAATGCAGAATATAAGAACTCATCCTCCTAAAAGTCGGACTCGTAACATCACCATGTTATGAACAAATTCAGTTTTAAACATTTGGAAAAACGGAGAAAGCTTCATCATAGTCGGAAATCCCGGTTGAACTTCGGTTGAACGACGTGCTTTGGTCTAACAGAACGGTTTTTTGAAAGATGGGATGTCGGAGTTCCCATTTGCAAGGCGATGTTGTAGAGAGCACCGAATATTTGTGAGAGACACGCGAAATTTTGGAAAATTTGTGGAATTGGGACAAGACGAGAACAATCACCTTCAGAACGAGGAGACCTCAGCGGTTTAACCTCGCCCTGGGTCACAAGGAATTTCGTGACCCGTGCCGAATTTTGGCCGTGGGCCACAACTTTCTGTGACCTCTGCTGGGGTCTGGGATACTCACCCGCCCAGGTTGGCACGTGTAACGGGTTGCCAGATTTGGAAGGGGGGACTTCCGCATTTTTTTTCGCCTCTGCCCTTTGCTCGCTCTCCTATACTTACACAGTCATTATAATCCCCTTCTCACTCTCCTTTAATTTATTCTATCTATGTTTTAATATTCTATGACTCCTATGCCTGCACAATGCGAAGAAGATGATTTTTGGCTCGAACCGTCACTCCGATTGCCGAGAGTGAACACCCACGCGGCACCATCAATATCGCCGCCTGCCAGTTTTGACGAGCAAGGCACCTCAGTACAGGCACCTGTTGTGTCTATATCACCCGGTTTAGCGCCCGTGGTTGATTCAAATGGTAGAGTGACAACTCCCATCGAGGAATTTCAAACAAACCTGTAAGTAAAGCCTGTTGAATGATCTTTGACGCTATAACTCAATACAATCTCGCCTTAACGGTCTAATAGATCATTTATTAAAGTCAAGATAACACTACAGAATGAATGCAATAGACTGGGAATCAAGTATCCAAAGAGTGGTACCCTTGAACGGTTACGCACTCTCTTATTGCAATACTGGTAATGTTTAAATGTTTCTTTTGTTCTAATAATTAACTTTTCTCTCTCATTCCAGGTATCCTTCTATTATTAACTCCTCTGGCCCGCCATCTGCCGCCGACAGGCCAGATTTTTCCTCAGAAACCCACGCTAACTCCACCCAATCCATATCCGTGTCAACGAGCAACCCAACCTTCTCACCAACGGTCAACCCAGGCGGTGACCTGTCTACACCGCAGGGCGGTGGCCTCATTTCTCCATTTCCACATATCCCACCAATTCCACCAATATTACAACCACCGCCCTCATACCCCATCCAAAAACCCATCGGAATTCCACAGCAACACGACCTCGCCAGCGCTGAAGAAAATGCCTTGGTCCATGAATTCGGTGTTAATGGAGCGGAAGAACTTCTAGGCTTTGACGATGAAAACGATCAAGATGACAATGAAGAAGACTTTGGAGAAGACATAATGGACAACTTGAACTTCGATCTTCATTCACCTCAAAAATTCAATCAATATCAGGCTGATGTACGATTGAAGGCCGCAAAACGGGCAGAAGGCAATCGTCGAGCCGGCGGTCTCAAAACTCAACAGGCTGTTGTCCGTAACTGGAAGGTAATGCCCACTTTTGAATACAAACTAATTGCTGATAGTTGAACCAGGAGTTTACATCGAAGTACATGCGATCTGGGAAAATAAAAGACGACATTGTTGATGAGCATTCACTATTGCTCTTCATTGAATACTCCGCAGAACGTCCCAAACGAAATCGCCGTGGAGAAGATTTGCCAGGAACCTTCATCGGGGCTGTAAGTTCTAGTATTCGATCAGACATACTGTTTATTTCTAACAGGACTTTGCTTACAGTCACAATTAAAGAAACTTTTCTTTGGAGCACTACGTATTCGAAAAGAGCAAGATGCCGCAGACCCAACACTAGCTGCTAAACGCCGTGCTTCGTCGGTTGGGGTATGGGATGCCATAAAAAAATCGTATGGATGAGGCTCTAGAACGCACTCGAAAGTATGTCTTCAAGGTTATAAGTCCTTCTGTCCTTGTATTAACCAGTTGACTACTTACTAGTGGTCTTATACCAAATGAGGATGCACCCGATATCGTTGCGAATACATTTCTTGCTGAAGTCACGCCTGAGGAATTGGACCGCGTTGGAAAGGCATTTCTTACTCATCGAGAAGGTATGACATCTTTTTTTTTTTTTTGAATTCGGCTACTGAGATACTCTGTCTGTAGTTCGTTGTGCTATTAATGGCCACTTAGTGTGGACTATTCAGCATGCGACTGGAAACCGAGGTGATGATCTCCGCTCGTTCAAGCTTGCTGAATTACAACCATGGCAATTTCTTCACCCAAATCAAGAAACAAAAATCGACACCATTCTAATTCTTCAAGGCAAAGAGAAGGCAGGGAAAAGAGGGATGAAAACGGTATAATCATCTTTCTTTTTCTTTTCTATCACCATTGATGATCTTTCAGAACATCAACCCATCCTATTCTTCGCTCATCGCACATCGTATCCCTGAAAAATGCCCACTTGGTGCATTGGCTATCTATTTACACTATATCTATGATGTTAAAGACCTTGCATCAATTGAACAAATTGATTGGTCTCTGAACAAATCATGGCGGCAGGTATGATTTCTGATCTTTCATGGACTTTAAAGGGACTTATACTTTCTCAGATACGTCTTTTACACAGTTCCAAGTCGTACACGGCAGCCTACAGTGCTTCGTGTCTTTACAATCTCTTTGTAAAAGCATTCAATAAAGCTGAACTCGAATCTCGACTGAAACTTCACCTCGCACGTCATATTCTAGGCTACCTTCAAGAAAAATTAGGGTAAGTATTTGGGTCTCTCATTGATAATTTAAGCTGTCTATTAAAATATTTCTCAATAGCGTTAGCAGCCAGGAAACGAGCAAGCTTGGCTGGAAAAGAGGGGAGACCTATAGCGACGTTTATTCGCCTGCTATCCCCAAGACGGTATGTTAAATAGAAAAAAAATATTCAAGGCATTGTCATTGAATAAATTGCACTCAGGCTGTTTTAGGGTGCCACGGATATAAAGAGCATGAAGATTACGATCCTCTTTGGAGGCACGTCCACGTTCCAGAAGCCTTTTTGCAGCTTGTATGCCCAATGGCGGAGGAGATTCTTGAGGAGGTTCGTGGTGGGGAAAATCTGCGTGGGACCACAGGCCATTGGGAAATGGTCGTGATGTTGCGACCATATCTCTTCCAGGTGTGTATCCATGCAAGATTTCTTCTAGTATTTCTCATAACTGACATTCTCTCATTAGTGTTCTGCCGCGATCTATCAAAAATGCCCTGAGTCACCTATTTTCAACCTCCCCGCTCTCGCCAATCCAGATGTTCGCAACTGGATGAAAACCAAGTTTTCAGAAGATCTGTCCATTCTACAGGCAAATGCCGGAGACCCAGTCGATCTACAACGTCTCCAAAATCAAATCCTCCAGTCAGCGCTACACGAACTGAGGGTGATTGTCACACAGCAGTCGGTTTATATAAAAAAATTACTCGCTATGGTTGAAAGGCGAACATCTGTCTTTTCGCCAGCCCAGGGATATTCAACACAAACATATTTCAACAGTACGTGCTATTGTCAAATACTATTTAACTGAAGTTTCATATTACTTTTTCTAGCTGCGCACCAATTCCAAGGTTCATCGCCGCCATCAACACCCCTCACTAGTCAAAAACAAATAGGAAAGTCAGATGCGATGGACCTCTGTTCTGATTCAGAGACAGGCGCTGACCCATTGCCACCCTCTTTCAACCTCGATGTCAATGGCGTCTACCAAGGCCCCAATTCGACCATGCTCGCTTGCGTTAGCGACTCGCCCAAAGGATCGCAAGTGCGTACGCGGACCCAGGTTGACCTCGTCCTACCTCCGCTTGCCGCATTCAGTGATGGGCAGCCACATTTCCTTTGGCCCCCAGTCCTTGGTCAAAAAGGAGTCACCTGGTCAACTGTGTTCAAGCTCATCAAAATCTGCTATGGGAAAATTGGAAGCCCTCACGAACACTGGATCAATACAACACCGTCGAAGCACTTTGGGATCTTTTCGAGGAGGGTGAAGCATTACTGTCTGATGGCATTAAATCAGGCATGAAGCCTCCTTTGCGTCTCGTTGAGAAACATTTTGGTGCAAGCTGGCGACCTGGACCGGCGGTAAGTGATATTATGTCCATCACTTTTCTGTGTTCTGATTTTTTTTTTACTTTTAGGCACGAAAAATCTGGGAGCGTTTTAGAGAAATTCCAGATTGGATTGATCAACAGTCTACTCAACGTGGAGTTGCTCCAACAGTGATTATTGACGAACTTGAAGACCGACGAGGCGAACACCCCAAACAGGGTCTCAATTCTCTCATGAAAGAGCTAAGGGAGCTAAGGAAGAAGGCAAAGCAGGCTGGTATCAACGCAGTAAGTTCGTGTGAGCCTGACATGTAAACTGATAAACTGACGTCTATAATATCAAAGGATAATCAATCCAGTCTCGGTTCTGTCCCTCTTGAAAACATTGCTGAGGCAATGGACCAAGATATCGCATTGGAAACCCAGGAGAATAAGAAGCGAAGAGCACGACCAATTGACGTTCGAAGAAATCCTAAAGCCATGAGGAAGTAGATACTACAGTTGTAATTCTAGTTTTGTAGGCTTCCGACCTAATGAATGTCATCCACACTTGTCATTGGCATGAAGCCGATCAGACATCTGAGTTTATGGAGAGTCAAGACTGATTAAGCAACTTGGAGTAGTACTGCTATTCTCTCAACAATACTTGGTACAGATAACCATAAGCAATGGGCATTAGAGGACTATGGGAGGTGAGTATAACATGTACTACGTCAGGTTGACGTTGCTCAGGCCTCGTTTCAGACTATACGACCATGCGCTTCCTCAGTTTCACTTAAAGAGTATACAGTTACGGAGTCCCTCAAAATGCGAGAATCGACCAATAAAGAACTTGTTCTGGGTGTTGACTTACGGTACTATTTCATTTACTGCTTAAATTATGATGATTGATCTTGGATTGAACATTTGTGTTTAATGATTAGGATGACAATGTCTGAATGTACGGCTGCAACCTTGGCTGCCGGAATACATGGTCAATTCTATGGAGGCGCTTTGAGAATCTTCTTCAACAAGTTGTGCAACTATCGGAAGGTTTTTGCTACCCTGGTTTTTGTTAGCGACGGAAATGGACGCCCCTCACAAAAGCGAGGAGTTAACGTGGTTGACCGTGAAATTTGGTGGACAGGACTTGCAAAAGAACTGATAGAAGACTTTGGTTATTATTACCATAATGTGAGGATTCAGGAATCTCGAGTCCATGACAAATATTGACCACATTACTATCAAGGCGCCTGGAGAGGCAGAAGCAGAGTTGGCCTATCTCAATAAATTCGGCTTGATTCACGGAGTAATTACAGGTGACAGCGATGTGTTCATTTTTGGCGCCCAATGTGTCTTCAGAACGTGTGTTGTATTGAATTTTAAAGCATGTGCAGACATCTAACTGACATCACTAGAATCCCCAATGCTAACCGACGATTTGACGATGAAACCCATATGTATACCGCCAACACTATCTTACAAATGCCTGACGTCCAGTTGACCATTGGCGGCTTTCTTTTGTTTGCTCTTCTTACTGGCGGCGATTACGACAATGGTGTTCAGAACTGCGGGGCCGGACTTGCTCTTGAACTCGCGAAATGTGGTTATGGCGATGAGATATACGATGCTGTACAAAAAGGCGAAGACCTGAACATATTTTTGGTCAGCTGGAGCGAGCGACTATGTGACGAGTTGAAAAAAAACGAACATAAACGCCTTCGGTCCCGACATCCTGCAGTCGCAAGATTGCTTCCTCAAAACTTTCCTGATCGTCAGGTCTTGGATTTGTATGTTAATCCCCTGACCTCATGGTCGCCTGGCCATAATCCCCCATCCGCCAACTGGATCCAGAAAGAACCAACTGTAAACAGAATCACTGAATTCTGCACCAATCACCTTGGCTGGAAGAATGGGAATGACCTAAAAAAAGTATTTCATAGTCGACTGTGGGAGTCGGTGCTCTGTCAAATGTTGTATTCAGTGAGTCGTTAACGGTCTACCTAGTATATGACAGAGATTGCCCCTTACAACTTATAAGCAGCGTCATTGCCAATACAATCCGGCAACAAAGGTATTGTCAACCCCGAATGCGAAAGCGAAAGTGATATCCGCTAGATGGTTGAATCAACGACGTCAGCGACGTTCAAATGAACAAACACCGCGACTCTCACTTTCCGTTGACAGTTTGGTCGAAAGCATGGGCCACGGATACACACCAGCTACCCTGGAAACACTGTCAATCTGGGTGCCTAAAGATCTTCTACCAGAGGGTGTTATTCAAACGGATAACACAGCAAAAGACAACAGAGAATTACGCACCATCAAAACATCCTCAAAGAGGGGGTTTCCTAAACCTCGCGACACTCAACGCCCAGCCAGCGCCATCTTTCGCAACAGACAGATAGTGGTCGGGGGCGCGGCTCGTTCTGGACATGCGGTATCTGGACTTCCTTCCGATGAGATCATTGACATCGAATCTTCAGATGAAGGCGAGATGTTAGAAAATATCAAGAAAAGAAAGACATTTAACTCACCCTCGACGGTAACACATAGGCCTGAGTCCAACCCTCCACGTCGACTCCCTGCACCCTTCCCCATGTCAACTTCTAGCCCGCATCCGGCCTCAACGTCGGCAAGTCATGATGATAATGTTGATGGGACTGGAGACTGTAAATCCAGTGCTAATCTGGATACTGATGGTAAGCTTTGTAACAATATGTATACAATGGTGAAACTTACACGAAGAAACAAAATACCAGTGATTGACCTCACCGCAGACAGCGAGTGAAATGGCAGGATAGGAAACCAGTGTATTCCCATGCCTGATAATTCCTGGTACCCCCAAACCGTCATATCAGCTCGTCGTAAAGTCCCCTGTACGCCGCGAAACTGTTGAAATGGTGAAGTCCATTGCTCGGCGTCTATCAGAGAGCCAAGCATTGATCTGCGTTGATGTCCATAAGCAGTCGTATAAATTGGTGCATTTATCGTTCGAAATGTGTGGGATGAGCACAAATAGTGAATAATAAAGATGAAGATATGTTGGTATGAGAGTTCATACACAAGTGCTCTGAAGATGCATGGGAGTGGGGTGTTGAAAGAAAGAAAGGGAGCACTTATCGAGGGAAAGGAGGCGAACATCAACATCAACACGTGACGTCACCCAGGCAAAAAATCTGGCTCTATTTTGACATTCATTCAATAATCCTTGGAAGAAATCAGCACTTTTAGGGCAAAATAAGGAGCAATATATGATATTCAGGCTAGAAGAGGAGGGAAAATACCAATGCTACACCTATTCTAATATTGAACGCAGGTCGAGCAAAGGAAATCAACGAGTTGCCAAAAAAAGCGAATTGTAATCGCGTCTACGAAAGGATGCGGACTTTGAACGTGAGCGAGGTCGAAAGGTCGGCGGAGGCGGCACCCGCCAACGCGTCGTGACCCAGCCCAGCCAAAGACGTTGTGACCCAGCGGAAACGAGAGCGGAGAGTGAGCGAGGGCGGAGGCAGATTTGGCGGGCAGCGAGC